>JACXGM010021390.1:0-17283 GCA_016801145.1 Umbra pygmaea
ATACACAATAATGACGCATTCCCATAGCACATATACACAATAATGACGCATTCCCATAGCACATATACACAATAATGACGCATTCCCATAGCACATATACACAATAATGACGCATTCCCATAGCACATATACACAATAATGACGCATTCCCATAGCACATATACACAATAATGACGCATTCCCATAGCACATATACACACTAGTGACGCATTCCCATAGCACATATGTGAGCTGAAATTTACTCCTGACCCTCCTTTGGCACCTTTCTTATAGCAACTAGTTTTCAACTCTGTGACCAACTGCTTGGGTCCACGTAAGTTCCTGCACAGTGGCAAACTCTACAAAGCCAAGAGCAACAAAGAGCTCTACGGCTTCCTGTTCAACGACTTCCTCCTGCTGACTCAGATCATCAAGCCGCTGGGCTTCTCAGGCTGTGACAAGGTGTTCAGTGCCAAGTCCCACCTGCAGTATCGCATGTATAAAACGGTGAGTCCTCCACCCTCATAAACCTTAACATTGTCTATGCTCTATGTATAAGGCCTATATAATAAGGCCTAACAACTGTGTATTTGAGAGTCCACTAAAACCTATACTTGTTCACTTAAATATTTAGACAGTAGATGGCCGATAGAGAAAGAAATATTGCGGAAACTCCCTTTAGCCTGCACCACTGCTAAGCTCTTAGGTTATTGCATGGTCATGGAACAAGACGACTGTTCTGAGGCAATTTAGCAGTGTTGACCTTTGTGAGCCCTAAACTTTGACTCCCCCAACACAGCCAATCTTCTTGAATGAGGTCCTTGTGAAGCTGCCAACAGACCCCTCGGGAGATGAGCCCATTTTCCACATCTCACACATCGATCGGGTCTACACAATACGAGCCGAGAGCATCAACGAGAGGTACATATACGTACGTACACACACCCCAGATGTGTTTCTGAGGGGGGATGTTGTTCTGACCTTGTTGTGTCAAAATATGCAGGACGGCCTGGGTGCAGAAGATCAAGGCTGCTTCTGAGCTCTTCATCGAGACAGAGAAGAAGAAGAGAGAGAAAGCCTACCTCGGTATGACGTCCTCTGTCTGTCTCTCTGTGTCCGTCTTTGACTATGTCTCAACCCTGTTTTTCATTCAGACCTGACTTAATTCTTTGTGTCATAGATTCAACAAGGTGCTTTTAACATGCCTCTGAGATTTCGATCCATATTGACATTATTGCAACCCAAAGGTGGTCTGTGAGCTGTAAAGGCCATTTGAGTACAGTGAACTCATTGTCATGTTCAAGAAACCAGTTTGAGATGACGTGAGGTGATATGTAGCATTATCCTGTTGGAAGTAGGCGTTAGAAGATGGGTACACTGTGGTCATAAAGGGATGGACATGGTCAGCAACAATACTCCGGTAGGGTGTGGCATTTTAAACTATACTCATTTGGTACTAAGGGGCCTAAAGTGTGCCAAGAAAGTATCCCCCCACACCATTACACCACCACCAGCGTGAATCGTTGATTTGATTTGTCCAATTTTGGAACGCCCGTGCAAACTGTAGCCTCAGTTTCCTGTTCTTAGTTGACAGGAGAGACACCTGGTGTGGTCCTATACTGATGTAGCCCATCTACTTCAAGTTTCAATTTTTGCATTCAGAGATGCTTTTCTGTATACCTTGTTTGTAACGAGTGATTCTTTGAGGTACTGTTGCCTTTCTGTCAGCTCGAACCAGTCTGGTCGTTCTCCTCTGCCATCAACAAGGAATTTTCGCCCAGAGAACCGCCACTCACTGGATATTTTAACTTTTTCAGACCATTCTCTTTAATCATTAGAGATGGTTGTGTGGGAAAATCCCAATACATTAACACGTTCTAAAATACTCAAACCAGCCCGTCTAGCACCTACAACCATGCCACGTTCAAAGTCACTTATATCAACTTTCTTCCCCCTTCTGATGCTTGGTTTAAATTTCAGCAGTTCATCTTGATCCTGTCTATATGCATTGACTTGCTTCCACGTGATTGACTGATTTGATATTTGCGTAAACGCACAAGTGTACCTAATGAAGTGAGTGTGTGGTGTGTATACATACAGTATATATAATATTATAATAGTATTGTTTATTCTTTTGTGACAGAAAGTAACATTCTGTAAAAGGCCGCATTTGAGATGTAATCCTGATTACCTCTTAGATATATTGGCCATTGCATAGTGACACATTGATAACCAATAGGTATGCTAATGATCAATGACAATACATTGACAGAACCAACCTGATTGATTGAAACAGAAATGGGTGTAGAAGGAATTAAACTGGGTGAAGGACAATCAAACTAAAAGGTGAGGCTGTGACGTGACATTTTTGTGTAGTTATTTTGGTTCTCTGCTCTTCAGTAATAAGAGTGTAAGATATATATTTAGGAACTGTAATCTCTATATTTTGAAAATAATCTTTCATTTATATATTTATTTAAGTGCCTAAGACTTTTGCACAGTAATCTATGTATGTATATACAGTACTGTATATACACTGCTCAAAAAAAGTTAAGGGATAACGCAATCTTCACAGTATTAACACTAAGTCAATTAAACTTCAGGGATATCAATTAGGTAGGAAGCATAAGCAATTGTGAATCGATGTCACCTGTTTTGGTGCAAATAAAAGTGACAACAGGTGCACTGGAGAGGCAACAGCAAGACAAACCCCAAAATCTGAATAATTTTGCAGTTGGTGGCCACAGAAAATTGCTTTCTCCTTATCCTTCTTCCGTTTTGCATTTTGCTAATGTCCTTGTCACTACTGGTAGCATGAGTTGGTCCCTGCAGCCCATTCAGGTTGCACAGGTAGTCCAGCTCCTCCAGGATGGCACATCCATACATGCCATCGCAAGAAGGTTTGCTGTGTCTCCCAGTACAGTCTCACGAGCATGGAGGAGTTACCTGGAGACGGGCCGTTACACAAGGAGACCTAGAAAGGGCTGTAGATCAACAGCATCAACCCGGGGGCAGGACCAGTATCTGCTCCTTTGTGTGAACAAGAGGAGCACTGCCAGAGCCCTACAATATGACCTCCAGCAGGCTACTGGGGTCCATGTTTCTGACCAAACTGTCAGAAACAGACTCAATGAGGGTGGCATGAGGGCCTGACGTCCTCTAGTGGAATCTGTGCTCACAGCCCAGCACCGTGCAGCTCGATTGGCGAACCAGAATTGGCAGGTCCGCCATTGGCGCCCCATACTCTTGACAGATGAGAGCAGGTTCACACTGAGCACATGACAGACATGAAAAAGTCTGGAGATGTCATGATAAACTCTATGCTGCCTGTGTCCATTGAACGCGATGCGACTATCCAATAGAAGCAGAGCACAGAGGAGATGGGGGAAGGCTCGCCATGGGTCCTTTCTTGTAGATGTAGCAAAAATTGAGAAACTGATTGTGGCTGTAGCCACAGCTGTACTTGAGGAATGCCCATCAACGTACAAATTGAGGGAGGCATCGCAACACCACGTGACAGGTCATATGGATCTGTACCGTAAGCCAGCACGCCCACAATCTCTCCCACAAGCGATCCAGTTGGAGCGAATCTAGCTGGGATTGGCAAATCTTTTGTGAATAATTTGTACATAGAGTTATGCCTATTGCGGATAGTCCACCAGACACGTCGAATGCTATGAAATTGTTTTACTGCATATGTTCAAATGCTGGGATCAAGACAGATTTTCACCAAATGCCTTTGCAATTTGGTTTTCCTTGCCAAAATCATCAAGACCTCTTATAGGTCACAGATTTTGGAATTGAGAGCTTTTTCTTCCCCTTCTTTGAGGAGTGAGGTTTAACTGCCTGTGTCTGGTCAGGGCTTTATCCCTTTACGTGCCCAGGACAGCGCAGATCAGATTGGGACCAGAGTTGTTTGTGTGTCACGGAGCTCCTGCATTGGGACGCCCTCTATCGAAGGGGTGTTTGTGCCCAGCTGAATGTGATAGGCCACTTGTTCTGGAGGTGTGTTGTGCATATCAATCGTGCGTGCATAGTGATTGGGTGTTATATTTGGGCCTGCATGTTAAAAGTAATACACTGATTGGCTAAAACAAAACGCCTGGATGATTTCAGCAAGCTGACGTTTTTATTGGTGGAATGGCAAGCGGCTTCACCGCTGTGTTGATAAAGGTTGATAGAATGCTGCTGATTGTTGATATGAGTGTCAAGCCAATATTGGGAATACAAGCATGTGAACGGCTAAACCTTGTAAGAAAAGTTTTTGTAGTCTCCTTGCAACCTGCTAACGGTTATGATTCACTCATGAAGGAAAACAGTGACTGTTTTGAGGGATTAGGATGTCTACCAGGGGAGTACAAAATACAAGTTGATAAGAATGTGACTCCAGTAGTTAATCCATGCAGAAATATACCATTCAAGCTGAGGGGAAAACTCACAGACGATTTAAATAGAATGTAGTAATTAGAAGTGATAATGAAAATCGATGAACCTACAGCATGGGTCAGCTCGCTGGTCATTGTGGAAAAACCCAACGGAAAGTTGAGAACTTGTTTGCCTCAAAGGTATCTAAACAAAGCAATCAATTGCGAACACTTTAAGTTGCCGACAAGGGATGAGATCATGACACAATTATTGGAGCCAAGTGGTTTTGTAAACCGGACGCGTCATCAGTGTTCTGGCAAATGAAACTAGATGAGGAGAGCTCAAAGCTATGTGCTTTCAACACGCCGGAAGGTACAGATTTTTACGTCTACCATATGAAATCCTGTCAGCGCCAGAGGTCTACCACAAGAAAATACACATGATGGATGACGTCATTGTATGGGGGTCCAGTCGGGAAGAAGACGATGAACGACTGAGACAGGTACTCGACCTGACACGGCAAGTACAAAAGTCATTGACCTTTGTGGAGGATGTAGTCTCTGAGATGGGGATTAGTCCAGACCCAAGGAAAACGTCAGCCATCGAGAACATGGAACGTCCCAGAATCAAGGATGATGTCAGAAGGTTTTTAGGTATGGTCACTTACCTCACAAAGTTCATACCTCAGTGGTCAACAAAGTCAGCGCCACTCAGATGTCTCCTAGAGGAAAAGAATGAATGGACATGAACATGATTTAAAAATCTGAAGAGAACACTTAACAACGAGCCTGTGCTTAAGTTCTATGACCCAGAAAATAGCACAGGGATATCAGCTGACGCGTCACAGAATGAACTAGGGGCAGTATTGCTACAGCTGCATGAGTAAAAGATTGGCAACCTGTTCCTTATGCATCCAGAGCTTTGACATCAGCTGAGATAAGGCTGCAAAAATACGACGTGAATATGACCTACACACCAGGCAAGTTCATGTTCGATGCAGACACACTTTCTCGCGCAGTTGAAAAAAATGACAGGGAAGATGAAACGAAACATGCACAAATTCAGGCTTACGTGGACATGATAGTGTCATCTCTTCCTGTTTCTAAGGAGAGAACAGAGCAGATCAGGAATGAGACAGAGGAGGACCAGACCATGAGAAAAGAGAACACAAAGAGGATGGCCTGAACAAAGACAAACATGTCCAGCGGTAATACAGGACTACTGGATGAGTGGGACAGACTTCACTGTTGTGGATGGAATCAAATTCAAAGGGAACATGTTTATCATTCCACCTCCAATACGAGAGGAAATGTTACCAAAGATACATGAAGGACGTTTGGAGAAGAGAAATGCAAACGGAGGGCAAGCGAAATCATGTATTGGCCAAGAATAAATGCAGATATTAGCTGTACCACAGCTTGTGAAGTATGTCTCACATACAGACCCAAACAGCAGGCAGAGCCGCTGATGCCACACCCGGTGCCCAAGTACCCATACTACAAGGTTGGAGTTGATTTGTTGGAATGCAATGGAAATAATCATATTGTGATTACAGACTACAACTCTAACTATCCAGAAGTTGCAACATTACAGTCCACATCCAGCAGAGCTGTAATAGCTTTTATGAAGACTGTTTTTACGAGACACAAATGAGTTGTTTTCGGATAATGGCCCATAGTTTTTGAGCTGTGAGTTTGAGGCATTCAATAAAGAGTGGGGTTTTTACCACAACATGTCAAGCCCAAAATACCCCAGGTCAAATGAACTTGCAGAGAGCTCAGTTAAGATCATAAAAGGACTAATAAAAAGTACTTGACAGAAAAGAGGATTTTCACAAGAGTTTATTGATCTACAGGAGCGCACCACTACAAAATGGCCTGTCACCAGCCCAGATGTTGATGGGATGTTGCATTCGCACTAACCTGCCCATGCACGACAACCTGCTAAAACCAAAGGAAACAGTCAAGGTGACACAAGCCAAAGAACAAGAGGAAGTGAAACAGAAAGAAAGGCATGACAAGAACCCAAGAACCCAGGGCACCGCCTTCTGGACTACTCGAGGAAGGTGGACACAGCAGGGACTTGTACAGAAGGAGGTTCCACCTCAGTCTTACCTCATCCAGACAGATCGAGGAGCCGCCTTGAGGAGAAATGAACTAACAGCCCAGAGACTGAAACAGAGACACCAGAGGTGAAAAACGCCACAAGTAACAAGGACGGTGAAAGTTTCCTGAAGACCACAGACTCTGGCCAAACCGTACCCAGCTGTCAAATGCCGACCCAGCAGGATGGTTAAAGCACCTGATAGAAACCTGCTGAAAAAAAGTGAATGGTTAAGCTAAAGAAGAAAGGAAACAGATGTGGTTTTTGTTGTTGTGTAGTAATGCAGTACCAGATCTTGTTTTGTTAATGAAGTTGTTTAGAAAGAAAATGCTTTACTTTTAAAGGAAGGGAGATAATGAAGCCAGCTAATGAAAATAAATCATGAACTCGCTTCGTAGTATATGCCTCAGGTCTGGGAGGAGATCCCCCAGTACACCATCTGCTGTCTCATTAGGAGAATGCCCAGACATTGTCTGGAGTGCATACAGGCACATGGGGTCTAAACAGACTTCTGAGTCGCATTGAGTTGCTGTGATGAAATTCATGCAAGTTGGAAGAGCCTGGGATTTCATTTGTTTACTTTTTAGTGTAAGATTGAATCCAGCCCTCAATCGGTTGGGGGTTTTGGTTTCCATTGACCATTGTTACGTCATTTTGTTTTCAACTAATTATACAATGTACAATCACGATTTTGATCTTTGATATATTTCAGTCATTGAGACACGATGTGTGATTTGTAATATTTTTGAGCAGTGTATGTATATTAGGAATAGTGACTATTTATTCAACTTTTAACAAAAACAATTTGGTTATGAATGCATGTTTGTACATAAGAGCTACTAATGTAAAGTTAAGTTAGCCAATGCAAACTTTAACTACATTATTTCAGTGGTTTTTGACCGCCATGTTTCCCCTCATTCACGTCCATTGTGTTTCCTTCTCTCTGCAGTTCGCTCCCAGAGGGCCACAGGCATCGGCCGGCTGATGGTGAACATCGTAGAGGGCATTGAGCTGAAGCCCTGCCGCTCCCATGGTAAGTCCAGAGTGGACGTCCTGCCTCCCCAACTTCCCCCTCACACCAATCTCAACACCGAGATCATCAACGTACAACACCCTGTCATGTGTTTATATTGCTGACCAGTGCCCAGGAGCACAATGACTGTTTAAAAGTAGATTCCCCAAAAACAATTTGAAAATATTTGGGAAAAGATCAAACATTTTCTTTGTGCCCTACAACTTTGGTACCCTGGAAATCCAGAGTTCTCGCGAGAGCACAATTTGAATTTGCTCAGCAAGTTACTCTGGCACAGAGTAATTCTGCTCATTAACTATGCCCTTGTTGCCGAGCTGCACCAATCACATCGGTGTATCTGATATAGGCGTGCCAGAGGCGTGTTAAACAGATGACGACAGCGCTGCGACCGCAAAGTCATTAGTAAACATTGTAAGATCGCAATAACACCAGTTGTTTAAAACGGCTTTGGCCACAACAATGAACGAGTTAGACTTGGCTTTTTGTCTAAAAGAGGAACAGAAGACGGCGCTCGAATCGTTCCTTTTTAAGAAGGACGTTTTTGCTGTTTTGTCGAACTGATACGGCAAGAGTTTAATCTACCAGTTAGCTCCGCCATAGGTGCTTAGCGAAAAACCACTGGTGATAGGTCGTAGTGTTATCCAATTGCGTTCAAGGAGATTTTCAAATGCATACTTGGTGCCGCCCCTCGAGCTGGGTCATTTTCATTACTAGATCCCAGACCCTTATATCCTCCGGATTTGGGTCTGGATTTTTCCAGGCTACAACTTTGGAGTAACAAGGAAACTTAAGGACACAAAAACAAAGTTTGTCTCACTCTATTCCAGCCCTTTTCAGCAGAATCTGATCGGCAAAATAAATTACAAGAGTGATAGGTTTGTTTATAGCCGCTGATATGCGCCCATCTTTTGTCAATTAAACTAATACCTGATCTTTAACTATTTTCAATAATCTTTTGCACTGTACCGAAAACATAGCCTACCATACTGTGATTTAGGCGTACTATGGCACACCTAGTGTTTTTTCCTAATGACTCATACACAGAGAAGTGATGTGCAGGAAAAAGCTTGGTGGGTGTCTCCTAATTTGTAAATTCATCAACTGAGATTTCTGTAAGACCAATGAATTTCTGAGAAACTTTGAGGGTTTTGTGATCCAAAGCTGTGATCTCTCCCAAGGTAAGAGCAACCCGTACTGCGAGGTGACGATGGGTTCCCAGTGCCACATCACCAAGACCCTGCAGGACACACTGAACCCCAAATGGAACTCCAACTGCCAGTTCTTCATCAAGGACCTGGAGCAGGATGTCCTCTGTGTCACTGTGTTTGAGAGGGACCAGTTTTCTCCTGATGGTGAGGTCCAGCACACACACACACACAGTATGGGTGTGGCAACCCTGTACTTTGGCATACTCAAGCCGCTTTTCAATCGGCAAAGTGCACTTTTCTATTCCGTGTGCATTCATACAATATTGTAACACCATTTCAGTCAATGTTGTGCCACAATTGATGGTTGTTACTTTAATACTGATCAACAATCTCTTTTAAATGGCTGTAGATTTCCTGGGTAGGACTGAGATTCGTCTGGCAGACATTAAGAAGGACCAGGGCTCCAAAGGTCCCATTACCAAGAGGCTGCTTCTCCATGAGGTGCCCACTGGAGAGATTGTCGTACGGCTGGACCTGCAGCTCTTTGAGGAGCCGTAGCCCAGCCCTCAGCATAACCCAGCCCCCACACTGTCCCACCCCCCCAAACCCCATTAACCCTGCGCCTATGTCTCACCAAGTCCTGTCACAATCCCCAATTACCCAGCCTCGCACACGCGTGTGCATTTGTGCGGGCTTGAGTGAGTGCGCATGTGTGACTACGTCTGAATGTCTACAAAAGCTCTGAAGGGTCCTAAGTAGTGATATTTGCTTTACCTCTGTCATTTCTGTCAGGATGGATGGAGTATGTATCGCAACATGATTTTACTATTATCTGGTTTGACAAAGATGTTGAAACATTCCACAGCCATTGAATGCTTGAAGGCTGTCCTACGAGACAGTGAAGCTTTGACCCATGGTACACCATAATGTATCTAGAGAAAGGTATGATCACAGCCAGTACACTGTAAGTCTTACTGAGAGCCCCCTCAATGGAGTTAGCACCTGGTTTGTGTTCATTAGTCATCAAACTGCAGAAAAACCAACAGAAGCCATGGAGCGACTCCCTGAACTTGTCCTTTGAGACATTCTGTTGCAATTTTTTTTACACAATTTCTGTGGTCAACCACCTGTTTTTAGGCCAGTCAGATAAGCAGCTTTTAACATCACTAACTGGTCAAATATTTTCAAAGGCTTGTCAAAGGTTTTGCCTAATAATACCCCTTTATCCTAACTACAACATCTTAGCAACAACATCTCTTTTGTTAAGATTTCAAGTTATTTATTTTGGTCCAAAATATAAAGGTACAAATCAAGTACAGTACTGTATGTAACTAAATGAGCAGATTTTGAGATGAGCGGTCAAAGGTTATTATGCAGTTGCAATAATAATATACAGTATCCAGTGAACAGAAATGGATGAAAGTTATCTGAATTATTACTTTTGTGTTTTCCTCAAGGTACTGAGTGTTGTGTGTCAGATTGTAAACTCTAAAGAAAGACCTGAGAACTGTTTTTGTGTAGTCTATAGTAGAACAAATGTAGCACCAGCAAATTTGCTTTACTCAACATCAAATGCGACTTACATTTTGGAGCTACATTTCCTGTCACTTAAGGGTTTATTCCTTAGTTTTTAAAGATAAACATAGCACAGCCTTGTTTTACATTTTTATTCAGTTAAAAACAAATTGAAGAGCAGATCTCCTGTAGTGTACATTTTAATCTACTGTAAATGGGAATATAACCCCATGACTCAATTAGTATTTACACTTGCAGCATACTGTAGACCAAGTTAATGACTGGAGACATTCCAAGTCAAAAGTTTATCAGCGGTTACAACAGCGTTAAATCAATTATGTCTGCAATATTTTCGCAGTTAGTCTGAATGATTGTTGTTATTAACGCATTCATATCTTCATGTTTTGTATGTATATTTTATAGTTGTTCTTTTTTATTTACATGTTTTCATATGACAGAGAGTACTATTTAATATAGAGTGCTATATTTATTATGGGATTTACATTACTAATGTGGTGAAAAGCCATATGTGTTTCATTTTGGAGACTTCCTTTAGGTTGACCCTGAGGTCAGGCGTTATTGTGAAGTTAGATTTCGGCCAATGCTGTGACTGTAACTGTTTGTAAAGAGGAGGTCTTTCAGGTTCATACAATTTGGGTCTCACAAATGTATCCATTTACCTGCAAGAGGACAGGAAGTAATGTTTTGCGTGTTGTGTGGCACTGTTCAGTTGAGAAAATTGTTTGAAATATTTATAGAAGATCAGGCAGACAAAAGGGACATTTCAGCCTTTAGGTAGCTAGACAAAATATAACTCAATTAGAGCTATGACACAATTTAAATCGTTCAGTTGTTTATTTATTATTTACAGTAGCTCATACATTCTTTTGGTTTCTACAGTACATTCGAAGAGCAGTGTACAAGGGTATACAAGGCATCACAGACGATGGACTTTGACAAAAAATCAGGACGAGATCCTAGTTTATTTGTGTAATGTTAGTCTAATGTATGCTGTTGTTACCAGCTGTGTCCAAATACAGTAGATAATATATAAATATTAGTAAAAGCCCACTGCCCCCGTGTTGGTGAGAGTGGTCAAGCAGAACAGCTTTTGCAGAGTTCCTTATCATTTTGTATCGGTTGTTTAGGAGGGATTGTTGGTGTGGGTGTGTGAAAAGTGAGTTTACTTTACTCGAGTGCTTCAGTGTGCACTAGGTCTCTCTTGAAGTTGGAGGACTTAGATTATGGCTAGTCATTTCCTTATTGTGCCATCCCCTGTACCCCTACCCTCCTTTCCAGGTATCCACAGTAGTACTATTTTACTGTTCACTCTTAAAGCAGTGACGCTCTCCATTATTTTTAATGAGCAAAAAGTTCTAACTGATAAAGTATGTGAATATGTTGAAGATTTGTTAAGGAGTATAAGTAATATATTACAACTACTGCTGTAGAAGAATAATGATGTTGATGACAATGTATTGTTATCAATAAATGAGAAGTGTATTGTTTTAAATGTTGAAAATAAAATAAAATTGGACCAAAATTGGACAAAGGGTGTTGATGCATGTTTGGTTTTACATATTGTGCTCTGCCACCAAAGTCTTATTAATA
Source organism: Umbra pygmaea (assembly GCA_016801145.1). NCBI lineage: Eukaryota > Metazoa > Chordata > Actinopteri > Esociformes > Umbridae > Umbra > Umbra pygmaea. Next base: position 11,755 of record JACXGM010021390.1, read on the forward strand.
AAGAGTGGTGACTGAGTGATGACCTCATCTCCAGGCTATTGCTCACATTTTCCACTTGTAGTTGGCTTTGAGGAAGGGACTAAAGTTTTTACACTGTTTAAGTTATAGCGGCACTATATAATTTTCTATTCATTTGTCCAGTCGGCCCAAATTTTTGTAGAGTTCTTAAAGTTATTTATATATATATATATATATATATATATATATATGTATGAACACAAAAATAAAACAGGGACAATATACCATAACAAATTTCCCCAAAATACACATTATTTTGTCCATAATATGCATTAGTCTCTAGATAGATATTGTGAACTGTCGAGTTTGGTATTTTAATAATGTCTATATTTTGTATTATTTAGGTTGATGTTTTTCAACCACTGGATCCAATATACTAGTTCCTACCATTTAGTAGTCCTAAATCACAGTTTTTGTATATCTTTTTATTTTTCAAAAAGGTTACAGTGCAGGTTTAACCAAATAATTACACTGCGAGGGGCATGCCTAAGAAACTAAATCCAACAGCTATACAGGGAGACTATAAACAGCTGCACAGAGGAGCTTTGGGGGAGGGTGTAGTATTTGTTTACAGATTGATTGGCCCTGGTGGTAACCTATGGGTTACTGAAGGCCATATTTGAGGACCTCTGTGAATAGGTGGAAATGTCTGGGAAGAAGATTGACTGACTGATATTAAAGACTTTACATTGGGCATCTCCAGCACTGGTCCTGGAGAGCTAATCCTGATTATTTGCACTCCAACGCTAATTTAGCACACCTGATTCTAATAATTAGCTGGTTGATAAGCTGAATGTTGCATGCGGTTGGAGTGAAAACCTACAGGATGGAAGGTCTCCAGGACCAGGGTTGGAGACCCCTGCTTTTCAGTACAAGAGTACAAGATGAATAGGTACCTATCAGTCAGAGCTTGCTATTGATTTTACCTGGTTGACCAAAGTTGACCAAAGATGAAAGCGTCAATTGGAGGATGATTTCTTTTGCCATTTTGTTTTGAGGGCCAGTATGGAAATTTTGCCAACTTTAGCGGTCACAGACCGACACTTTATTAATGTGTTATCAGAAAGACTGCATCTTATGCAAAATAATATTTGAAATTTAGACCAGTTGAAGTGTCCCCTTATGGCCTTCTCACACCATTGCAGAAGCATCTGGATCACTCAAGACCCTGAGTTCAGTGGGACCAGATCATCTTACTGAGGACAATAGGATAAATGGGCCACCTGTATTAGACCTTGACATGGCTCAGAATGTGTGCATATAAGGGAAAATGTCAAAATTGCGCCCAAAGTGTCAATATTTTGTGTATATATGTGTATGTTATATTTTACCCCTGTATTATTCCTGTGTTGAGTAAAAACATGTATAAATACATTTATTTTTTTAAACTATGTAAATCTGGGTCGACAGGACAAATGAATGGAGCGTTACATAGTGCAACTTTAAGCCACTGCTGGCAGAGTCTATATAATACAGACTCTACACATGGGAGATTGCTATGTTGTTTCCAGAGAAAACTGCAGTCTCAGTGCTTTTGTTGTTATATTGCATCTTATAACATTTATTGGTTTATCATTGTTAAACTTTGGTCATTCAATTTTGGGATAAATTAAGAGACTTATTTTGCTTGTTTACTACAGTGTCTTCATTTGGAAATTTGGTGTCCTTTTAGAAGAATGTAAGTACCAAAATAAGAAAGATTTCACCCAGGAGAAAACGATTAGTAAAATATGCAGGCCTGATCTAATTCTTGACCCTTAAGGCAAAGCATTAGTAAATGTACAATTTACATCTAAATTAACCATATACTTTTTTCCATGCATCCTCTGCCATGTACATTTGAATTTACACCGTAGCCCATGTAGAAGGTCAAGTTGGCTCGGAGGATGGTAGTCTATTAACCGTGACCCAGTATCGACACGTCATGCCCAAAGTTGCACCAGCTGTTGCTACAAAATGTATCCCCATCAAATGTAACATTATAAGTTGCTCCAGAAAAGATTGCAACATCAGAATTTGACCCTGCATTTAGGAAGAGAGCAACTACCCAGTCCTGTTCACGCTATTCTTTCCCCTGAAGTTTTCCATTCAGAATCACCTGTCATCCTAAAGCCTTGAAGGTTTCCCCTGCCAAAAAAGCTGGGATACCAGATCTTGTTCCTCCAAAAATAGTTGATCCTTATAAAGCAGTAACTCCCTTAGACGTTGCCCAAGTCGTTCCCTTAGATGTTGCTCCAACAGCAGAAAATGATGGACCTGTCTAAAGCAGTGGACACATCTGGGGGTTAAACATCACAACATGTTAAACATTAGTACACAGTATTAGTTTACATTTTTTGTCATTTAGGTGAAGATCTTATCCAGAGCAACATACAATGAATACAGGGACATCCACCTGGAGCAATGTAGGATAAAATGCCTTGCTCAAGGACACAATGCCATTTGGCACAGTCGGGAATTGAACCGGCAACCTTTGTCAGACTCCCTAGTCTGACTCCCCATACAGTGCATCCGGAGATTATTCATAGTGCTTCACTTTTACCACATGTACATAAGTATTCACAGCCGCTGCTCAAAACTTTGTTGAAGCACCTTTGGCAGCAATTACAGCCTCAAGTATTTTTGAATATGATGCTACAAGCTTGACACACCTATTTTTGGGCAGTTTCTCCCATTCTTCTTTGCAGGACCTCTCAAGCTCCATCAGGTTGGATGGGGAGCATAGGTGCACAGCCATTTTCAGATCTCTCCAGAGATTTTCATTGGGGTTCAAGTGTGGGCTATGGCTGGGCCACTCAAGGACATTCACAGAGTTGTCATGTAGCCACTCCTTTGTTATCTTGGCTGTGTGTTTAGGGTCGTTGTCCTGTTGGAAGATTAACCTTGCCCCAGTCTGTAGTCCAGAGCGCTCTGGAGCAGGTTTTCAGCAAGGATGTCTCTGTACATTGCTGCTTTCATCTTTCCCTCGATACTGACTAGTCTCACAGTTCCTGCCACTGAAAAACATGCTCACAGCATGATGCTGCCACCACCATGCTTCACTGTAGGGATGGTATTGGCCCGGTGATGAGCGGTGCTTGGTTTCCTCCAGACATGACACTCGCCATTCAAGCCATAGTTGAATCCTTGTTTCATCAGACCAGAGAATTTTGTTTCTCATGGTCTGAGAGTGCTTCAGGTGCCTTTTGGCAAACTCAAGGTGTGCTCTCATGTGCCTTTTACTGAGTAGTGGCTTCCGTCTAGCCACTCTACCATACAGGCCTGATTGGTAGAGTGCTACAGAGATGGTTGTTCTTCTGGAAGCTTCTCCTCTCTCCACAGAGAAACACTGGAGCTCTGTCAGAGTGACCATCAGGATCTTGGTCACCTCCCTGATTAAGGCGCTTCTCCCCCAATCGCTCAGTTGGGCCAGAGGCCAGGTATAGGAAGGGTCCTGGTGGTTCCAAACTTCTTCCATTTACAGATGATGGAGGCCACTGTGCTCATTGGGACCTTCAATGCTGCAGATATTTTTTCTGTACCCTTCCTCAGATCTGTGCCTCGATTCAATCCTGTCTCTGAGGTCTACAGACAATTCCTTGGACTTCATGGCTTGGTTTGGGGTCTGACATTTACTGTTAACTGTGGGACCTTATATAGACAGTTGTTTGCCTTTTCAAATCATGTCCAGTCAACTGACTTTACCACAGGTGGACTCCAATCAGTTTGTGGAAACATCTCAAGGATGATTAGTGCAAACAGAATGCACCTGAGCTCAATTTTGAGTGTTATGGCAAAGGCTGTGAATACATATGTCCATGTGGTTTTTTTGTTTTTAATTGTTCAATATAAGATTTCAAACACACTTCTTTCACATTGTCATTATGGGGTATTGTTTGTAGAGTTTTGAGGTAAATAATGAATTTAATAAACTTTGGAATAAAGGTGTAATACAAAATGTGGAAAACGTCAAGCGCTGTGTATATCCTCTATAAACCAGACATCAGGTTTAAGGAAACATTTGTGTATTGACCATGTACTGTATAAATACGTATACAGTGGAAAAATATTTGCCTGCTTTCTGATTCTTAAAATGTTTAATAAAACTAAAAATATTTTGAATTTTTTTATATCTACAGCCAATAAACCTGTAAACAACAGATGAGGTTCCCTTACACTGCAATCCAGTTGAAGTTCTGACCACATTGTGTGCTAAAACATACATAAAATATATAATACTTTTCTTGAAAGTTAACACACATTAAAAGTGACTCAAATTATTTTATAGGTAGGACTAGGAACAAATCGGAGGTGCATTGAAGGATATGAAACGATAAGGGATAAAAGCACACGGCCCTGTCCAGTTTTCGTGTAAATCTAGGATTTAGGCACAATTTAAAATGTGCCATTGACCATTGAAGAAGTTATTTATTTAACAAGCCACATGGAACATGCACACGGTTACATGCCTGATAGAATTAGCAGATGGCAGATAAAAAGATACTGTCAGTGAACCGATGAAGTGGAATGTAAACTGAAGTTGGGTGGCCTCAGAAAACATTGAGTACATCCAGAGTACATCATGTGTGCATCTGGTGTGAGTTGGATGTTATTGACAGGATAAACTCTGAAACAAAGACGTAAATATTATATAATTTGCTTAGTTGCATCACTATATGCTGTGTGCACATAATGTCCTTATACAAAATGCCCTGCATAAAGGAAATTTGAAGCCTAAACTTAACATCTTCTGATATTTCTCATTGGTTGTGTATCCATCTCCACGTTTAAGCACTACTTTGCCAAATCATGAAATAATCAATATAATCAGGGATGAAAAACAAAGAAATGAGCAACAACACATCATTATTTCATGTATTTGAGCCACTGCTGGCAAAATCTATTTTATACAGACTGAACATTTGAGATTGGTGACAGTGATGTGATGTGTTAGCTATATTCTGATATACTGTATTGTTACACCTTATTTAAACTGGAAATTTTGTTTTTATTATCTCCAGCTTAACTTGACCTTATAGAGAGGTCAACAAGACAGTCCATGTTTATATTTCCGTTTACGTCCATTAGGAAACAATTTTTGTACTCATAATGTATCTGCCCTCTTATCAGATCCACTGAGGTCCTGATAGATGCAATAGTATAACAAAGTACTTCATACGGAGATGGTTATACTAGAATACTTGTATTGGATAAATACTTGAAACTTGACTGAGTTCACAGATTTGAATTACCCCGCCATGGTCACTGCATTGTTTCTTGTTATTACTAATTGGAATTGTGACTGTCTGTAGCTATTCTATTAGATTGTACTGCAGTGGCGGATTTAGCAAATTGGGGGCCCAAGGCAAAGGTATGTATGGGGCCCCCCATCCGATCTTTAAAAGAGAAAAAAAAAATTGTGGATAAGGAGGTAAACCCAATCTATGCGGAAGTAAAGGTGGGAAAGGAGATAAAAAACCTTCACCTTTAAACCCTGCATACACGTCTTTACTCCAAAATGAAGATGGAAAT
>JACXGM010021391.1:0-17283 GCA_016801145.1 Umbra pygmaea
GGGTAAACTCCAACGTAGCGGCGCTCAGCCGGGGGCTTGTGAGTATCCCCACACCCGCCCGGCGCCTCACACCCTGGGCAACTCCGGAGAAGAAAAGAGTCCAACCCCTATCCAGGAGTATGGTTCCAGAACCGAGACTGTGCGTAGAGGTAAGCCCCACCAGATCTAATTGGTAGCGCTCCACCTCCCGCACCAGTTCCGGCTCCTTCCCCCCCAGAGAGGTGACGTTCCACGTCCCCAGAGCCAGCCTCTGCCCCCCAGGTCTGGTCCGTCGAGGCCCCTGACCTTCACTACCACCCATACTAAACCAGTCTAGTATATTCAAAATGCAATTAAACATTGAAATACTGTAGTCACAGATATAGTGATTCATTTATAGCCAGTCTGAAAACACATAAACAGAGCCATGCAAATTAAAGAAAACACACAGATGCATGACGCACAACATGCAGCAGACGCTAAACAGGCACACAGCACACAGACCAACAAGAGATGCATAATTGACACACAAAAGGTGCACGACACACAACAGCCACACAAAAGGTGCACAACATAGATGCACACAGATGCACAATAGACACACAGTATATGCTTAACAAACGCACACCTCACAACAGACATACAACAAACAACAGACACACAGCAGGCACACAGCACACAGACACACAACAGGTGCACACCACACAAAAGATTCAAAACCCACAAGAGATGCACAAAAACACGTACCACACACACAACAGACACAAAACATGTACCAGACGCACAACACACAACAGATGCATAACCGAAGCACGACACAGAACAGACACACAGACGTGCAACACACGACAGAGGCAAATCAGACACACAGCAGATGCACAACAAACGTATAACACAACAGATCCAAAAGATAAACAGAACGCGCATCACACAACAGGTGCACAACAGACGCACAAGATACAATAGATGCACAACACACAGACACTCTGCCCTACTACTGTAGACCCAGCTCAGTGTAATCCTTCAGTCAGACTCAGGTGATCCCCCAGACTCCACCACTTTGATTGAGCCCACCGCTTTTCTGTCCATGAGTAGGTGGTCTGATAACCTATCAGAGAAAGAAGAGTGGCTGTATCGCTGGGCAGATCCAAGGGCCTGGTGAGAATAGGATTAGTGTCCCTGCTTCACAGGGGCTGCTGCACTTTTGCCTCATTCATTTTAGAAGAGTCATGTGACCGTGTGTGTGAGGCAGTATGGGATACCTGGTACCGCAAAGCTGACGTGAGAGGCACAGGAAATAGAGCTCCACTCTATAAATATGCACATTTGAGATTAGCTTCACTTGTCGGCGTTGGGCGATAGCCAATCAGAAACGTGACTGTTCCTCCTGTCTGCAATATGACTGAAAACGTTGATAAAGTATCAAACTTTATTTATTAAGCACTCCAAAATGCTGTACGGAAATTAATAGACAAACATTTTTACTGGTAAGACATAAAACATAGGGAGACAACCATACAATAAGACAAATAATATCAAAGTATCAAAGTGTGGTGTGGAAGGCCAAGGAAAAGAGGTGGGTTATAAAGATTTAAAACAGACCGTGAAGAGGACTTTCTAATGGACAAAGGAAGATTGTTCCACAGTTTAGGTGGACAGAGGCACAAATGGACAAAGGCACAATCACCTTTGAGGTTACGCTTAGATTTGGGGACACTCAGGAGCAGTTGATCAACTGACCTGAGAGGTCAAGTGGGTGTATAAAGGTGTAGCAGCACGGAGATATAGGGTGGGGCAAATCCGTTGAGGGATTTAAAAGCAAATAGCCGAATTTTTTAAGTACAGTATATTGACATCATACTACTGCTAGCTACATGAGCTAATCATTGCAAATGTCCTGCATTGATAACAAAACAATAAACATTTTTGGAACAGTTAAACGTACACGCCCGCAAGCGGCCAGAAAATGCATGTGAACATGGCCCGTCAGAATAAGCTGTGTCACTGGGAGAGTTCAACCGGGGTAAAAGCACATGTACATTAATAGTCCATTACATGTTCACTTGAACGTGAATGAAAGCCACGTTTATTACTGGGTGTGGCTGAATAAGGAACCTTTGGGAATGTTTACAATGTTAAGAGAGGAGAACAGAACAGCTGAACGGAGATAGCCACAAATAAATAGCAATCATGTTTGTAAGGAACTGCCCTGACCCAGTGTGTGACGATCAGTTACAAGAGCAACCTTGTTTACAAGTAGACAGCAGACTTGGTGCAGGAAATTAATGAGTTTCTCAGAGAGCTAAAATCAAGACTCAGTCATTACTCCTACAAAGCAAGGCAGGCCATTGCATTGGTGAGTGGCAGCACAGTTAGACGCTCTGTGTGAACCAGGACAGATTTTTACACAACACCCAGCAGACAACTCAAATGAAATCAGTATGAATATAATAGGAGCCATTCTGTCATAAAATCTTGTCTCTTTATAAACATCCTCTTGGCACCAACACCCAAAATAGGCCTCGCCCACATTGAAGGTGATTCACAGGGTGAAAAACATGACGTTTCCAATTAGAATCCAGCACTTATATTTGCAAACTGCTGGAAATAAATAAAACACTTCTGCTTTGTCTGTCGTGATCCAGAGCCCATCTTCATCTGAACCTCTGTCTCTCAGGGAAGACAGCCTCCATTTTAGGAGGGAAGGAGTGGGCTTTTATAACTTCTTAGATCTAAAGGCCATATAAAACAGTCAATTAAGGTTTTTTATTTGTTCTCAAATTTAATTTCAGCATTTAGGCATTCAATTTGCAGTGATAGCTTGTTTTAATACCTAGCTACTCAATATGCTCTATGACATAAGTCCAGCATGAGTTTGTGTCTTAAGTCTGATCTACAGCTGGAAGTTTAAAAGTTTTTTAATGAAATGTGCACATGCTGGTAAAGTGTGACCTCATCATTGGAACAAATTACCTCATTATTGGAACAAACATGAATTTATCTCACCCACAGATTCAGGAAGTCAAACAAATACTGGGAGATTGTTTGGGGCCAGGCAACCCTAATGTACAGTAGGAGAGGGCTTTCATACCATACTCACATGTGTCCTTCAGTTAAAAAAGGTGAGTTGATTAACATTTTTGGAACTGTAAAGGCTAATAAATCTTTCACCGTAAAGAAATAGCGTATTTACTGAAACGGAAATTGGTATAACATCCAGGGTTGGGCAACGATACATCCAAATGTGTTTTTAAATAAAATACAGAAATCGCTTAATTTTAATAGTATCAAAATAAACTACAAAATTCAGCAGCCATACCATGTATAAAAATAAAAAATCTTATTTATGTATTTAAAAAATATTCAAAATACTTTCACAAGGGACCTTTAACGTCCAGCCCAGTGTAGGCTGTTTGGAAATGTATGCGTACGCTCTTTACTTGTAAGTTAGCTATCAGCGTCCCATGCCACTGTTAGAGCATAGTAATATGCACTCACATTTACTTGTTCACCTGAAAATGTACTAGTTTGTGAAAAGAGTGTGGTATGTGCTTGAGTTTATGCGTACGTTCTACATATATAAATATATTTGTTTTCCGTGTTAATGCCACTGTGAGAGCATAATAAGCTATATAAATTTCTACTCTTAGCCTGCAACTGCATTAATGTATGTTTTCCTGGATTGTTCATTAAACAAGAAACAACCATCGACTACCTGCCTTGGTCTCCCTCTCTCCACTACACCACACCAAAACCGTGACAGGACCATAAAATCACTTTGCAAACATTTGATTTATGGGATTATTTTATTGATACATTCACCCGTACACTGACTTAGTTTATGCTCCTATCTACATTTTGTACAATTTATTAATTTAGCCAATGTACAAAGTACAGGGACATCCCCCCAGAACAACTTAAGAGTTAAGTGTCTTGCCCAAGGACAAAACAACATTTGGCAGAGTCAGGAATCGAACTGGCAACCTTCCAACTACAAGTCTGACTCCCTAACCACTGAGCTATATGATGCCCATCTGAAACTCTCTCTCTCTCTCCAATCTCGTTCTGATTAGCAAAAGAGGGAGACTTGCTTTAAGGCATGCATTTTCAAGTACAAATGCATCTAACAAAATTTGAATATTGTGGAAAAGTAATTTTTCCGTAATTTAATTCAAAATGGGACAGCATCATATATTCTAGATCCATTACACATAAAGTGACATATTTCAAGCATTTTTTGATTCAATTTTGATGATTTTGGCTTACAGCGAATAGAGATACAAAAATCCAGTATCTCAAAATATTACAGTAAAGAATTTATAATACAAAAACTTTGACCTTCTGAAAAGTATTATTGCACTCAATACTTGGTTAGGGCTCGTTATTACATGGATTTGTGCATCAAAGTGGCATGACATGAAGGAAATCAGCCTGTGGCACTGCTGAGGAGTTATGGAAGCCCAGGTTGCTTTAATAGCAGCCTTCAGCCACACAACTGGATTGTCTGAAGTCTCTCATTTTCCTCTTGACAGTAGCTTACAGATTCTCTATGCAAGTTGGCTGGCCAATCGAACACAGTAATACCATGTTTAGATAACCAGTTACCAGTCGTTTTGGCACCGTGGGCAGGTGCCGAGTCCTGCTGGAAAAGAAAATCAGCATCTCAATTAAGCTTGCACAAATCAGAGGCAGCCTTTTTATGATGTTATCATGTAGACTTCTCACAAAGTTTTTTACAGCATTTTTTAAATACAAAATATAAAACACTAAAGTATTTTCATACAAAATACTAAGCCATTTTCATTCAGCCTATCAAAAACAAATTCTATTTTGTATTTGAAATATGAATTTTAATTACATGTACTGTATCATAAATTCTGCCCATCCCTGATAACATCGTTAGACAAATTTGCAGGAGTGTAAAATCCTACATTACTTCTTCAACTCAGAACAGTTTTTCTATCCTACTATAGCCTTGCTACCTGATCCCTCAAGATCCCACTGCAACGCTATGGGGATTCATCTAGCAGTGCTCAATTTCAAATCATTTGGGACGGAATGTGTTTCCATTCGAGTTAAGTAAAGTTATTTTGAATTGACCGCTAACCAATCAAATCAAAAAGCCATAGTAGCAAGCTTAGCAAAGTGCACCAACAGTCACACCAACAGTCACATGCATGTTAGTCAGCTTAGCTACTGTATTTGACCAACTATCTAACCTGTATGTAAACAATTCTTGAAAAACAAATTTGGATTTCCATTCGCTCCTTGCAGTAGTTTTCACCTAAGACAATCCTGACCTACAACAAGCACTGATTGGGCGTTAAAGCGTTAACCACACCTAAACAATAGAATATTGAGCTCTGTCAGATGGATATCTGTGTGGCATTCAAATATAAGTAGGGATCAGCCAGCTTTGCTGAGCTACAGTTCTTCTAGCTACAAATCTACTGTATGTCAGACTGCTTCTTTCACATCGATGTCACACATGGGTTGGGTTTGTTATGTGTTGTCTCTGTGATCCCTCTGTTTGTATGAGTATGCTGCCCTCTTGTGTCTAGTTTGGTCATAGGTTCATTTAGATTATTAGTTGGGTCATTGGTAGTCACGGGTGGTTTGAATTAGTAATTAGTATGTGTTTGTATTTAACCAGGTTGTTCTCCCCTTGTCTCTTGTCTGTCAATGTTTCCTGTACGCGTTCCTGTGGTTTCCTGTTATTTGTATTTAGAAAGCCCCTCGTGGCAGTATTATTTTGGTCATTTAATAAAGTATTTTTGAGTATTTCAACCTTCGCGCCTGTCTCTATCCATTCTACATTGGGAACGTGACAATCGAGTGCATTTACAACACTATTAGTGTTATTCACAGCTACATGAAACCATAGCAATACAATTTAGTAAATGCTACAAAATTGAAAAAAATATTTATACATTATTGTACTCCAAGTATAAGAGATACTGGCTTTTTTGTTGCTGCTAAGAATTTGTGGATTGTGCATTTTATTACTAGATGTTTTATATCACTCATACTTACTGTATACAGTGTAAGTATAAACAAAGGCTTCTAAATTGGGTGTGATTATTATGCAAAGCAGTTCGAATGGCATTGAACAAGGGAGCACATTTTTTTAGCCATTCAACACCAATTAACACAGAGGCGTTCCCACCACCTACTATCACATGATAGGTCTTTTTTCTCTGATGGGTGGAAAAAGTGTAGCCACCAATTAAAATATGTTAATGAGCTAATGATATTTCTGACTTCCACAATATTTTTCTACAAATAATGCAGGATAATTTATATAGTGCTTATGCAATTATGTACCTGAACAGCTATGCAGTAGCTTATTGTTTAATTGTATTGAAAATAAAACCAGAAACTGCTAATGCTGTATATTTAATTTAATATTTCAGAATGCCAGTTGATATTTGATGTTGTAAAGAATGCCAACACTGTTGGTTAATTAATAGAAATAAGTACAACATTTGAGACTTTTCTTTCACCACTTCATGAATTCTTTCTCTACATGTGATCAGAGTTTCACTGTAGATCAGTGATCAGGGAATCTATGCTGTCAACCACTGCTGTAGATTTGTTTTTTCATCTGAAATTGCGCTTTAGTAATAATGTCAAAGTTGTTAATTTATCTATTATTATGATTTGCCCGACTTCAGATCCAGGCCACCCTGTTCTATGAAGTTCAGAAGCTTCTGGTCATCTTCCATGTTCCATATACCATCTCATTCCCTGGGCATCGACTGTTTCTTAGGTTCCTAGGTTTTAGAATTAGTGTCAATATTGACTGGCTTTTAACTCAGTTCTAAAGTCTATATTTGTAAAAATAATGATTCAAATAATGAAATAATGTTTGTGTACTGTGTTTTACATTGCAACTACATTTGATTTAATTCACTTCAGATACGAGACTAGTTGATGGTTAACATAAATTTAACACACAAATAAACTGCATAAAGTTTATTTCCATGATGAGCATCTCCTGCTCTCTTGCTCTGTAGTTTAATCTTCTATTTGTCATTTGACTCATTTTTACCTTGATTGATTCCTCACTTTTCATTGCTGGCGTAGTCTTCTCATTTGTCAATATGACAGCATAACATTATTAAAGTTAACACAGAATTACCAGCAAATGCTGCACTGCAAATACTGCTCACCAGTGTTCCTCCCAAAAAATATGTTGGTTTATCAACCACACTAATCACAATCATACAGAACCAACATGTTTTTTGGGAGGAACACTGGTGAGCAGTATTCCTCCCAAAAAATATGTTGGTTTATCAACCACACTAATCACAATCATACAGAACTAGTCCCTCACTTCCTCCTCACTTCCTCCTCACTTTCTCCTCACTTCCTCCTCGCTTCCTCCTCGCTTCCTCCTCACTTCCTCCTCCTTCCATCCTTCTATACTCCTTCCTTCCTAGCTTCTGAATTTCTACTAATTTCACACCAATAAAACCTTGTATTAACCTGTCATTGCATTTGTATAGTGGCATGTGTTTCAGATATTCATGATAAACATTTAGGGTGAAGGGTAAAAATGAATATTAATGCAAACATTGGAAGCAGACGGTGAGTTGTTGTTGGGCGAATTGTGTCTCCTAATGACCAAGTTGATCATATTAACGTTGACGTGAAAATAGTTCAGGTCATTTGTTTTTATAGCTGGGGAATGAAGAAAGACGACGCTGTCATTTTCTGCATTGATTCAATGCAAAATCCATTTCTTCAGACCTAAATGTGTGTGGGTAATTGCAAATCTGCGTGCATCAGCAATTGTGTATTAAAGTCTATGCGTGTGCATGCCTTGCATTTAGCCTGTCCATGTAACCTGCAGGCTATGTGGTTCTCAATGGGCTTCAGCCCATGGTGTGCTATGAGGCAAGAATCAAGAATCAAGTTTAATTCGTCACGGGTTCCAGATACAACAGGTGTGCTTTTACAGTGAAATGCTTCAGTACAAGCTATTCAGGAGTTAACGCATCACAGTGCCAAAATTCGATTGTCGGGACCATAAATACACCTTCCTGACAGTTCTCCAGCTCAGACCGGTGCCTCCTTTTACCCCTGGAAGTGCCGGTTTGTTTATCTTGTTAATACAGTGAGTTATCAGCAGCTACTCAACGATTGAAATAAAAGTATAAAACTGGGTTTTCTAAAATTGTTTTGCAAAACTATAAAAATTAAATGCTATAATCATCTACTTCCTTTTAGCCATGTCTTCTGATGGTAAAACATATGAAAAGTTTAAAGAATTGTTTGCCCAAATGTAGCTCAATGTCACAGAGGATCAAAATATTTGACATGTAGACAAGCCTATACCAGGGTAATTATGCAGTAAAAGTGAACAGTTTGTTGTCGTCTCCAGATCTCATTCTCATGGTTAGGTCAAGGCAAATTAGTGGATGAGCAATGTATTACAAGAGATCATATATTTTGTCGTATTATTTTGACGTATAGCACTAACAGACATATCGTTCTGTTCTCGTACATCAAGGCATGGAATGTTCTGCGGAAGTAGCCTGCTGCAATCATTAGATCTTGTGGCCTTAACATAAATTTAACGCATTGGCCGCTTATGTCTACACTCTTCTGATTAAAGTAAGTCAGACACATCGTGAGAGCATTCCGTTAAATCTACTTCAATGTGGTTTTTGTGGTGCTACATTGTAAACGTTAATCAATGAACAAGGTGAAGGAACAAACAAAGGTGAACAACAGCAGAGATTAGATTAGGTTATCGACAACTAAACGGCAGAACAGTAAAGGTGGGACACCCCTGTTCTACACTCAAGACAGAAATGTTACGAAAATGTTTATTTAATCTTCGTTTATGCAACCCTCCCTTTGCATGACGCACCACATTTGTATCATAGCGTCTCAATGATCACGTCAAGTTCTAAAACTGCAAGGTTTTGGAGTCTTTTCGGAGATGCTACGGTGATGTGGCATCTCTGGTGTATTTTGGCCTTTCTCATATGGGGACAGACAACAAGTCAACTTTTAGATACATTCTCAGTTCCATGAAGATCCATTTTGAGTTCCATGTAAATTTCTGAGTGGAAAGAGTTGTATTTGTAACCAAAAAAGGTTCTTGTTAAAACCACAAAAAGGTTCTCCTACAGGGACAGCTGATAAAGAAGAGTACGATTGAGTAAGTGATGTGGATTGAAGCCAAACTTGTGTGTCTGTCTGAAGAATTGATTTCAGAAGGAGACAATCTCTAATCCAATCTTGACAGCAGACTGAACCAATATCTCACCTGTTTCTTTACAGACAGCATAACTTAGCCAGTAGGCTAGACTTGTTTTTAGAGCAAACCCCATTTCACACTGTTTGTGCTGGCAGCTGAACAATTTTTTTTTGAAGATCACAAATAATTACCAGACATTTGCTTACATCAAGCTACTCTCTGCCTACCAACCCTTCATCCAGAAATTACTTAACAACCTTAAAGCCACCCACCCACAGCTATAACTGAAGGGACTGCGGGTTATGAGTCAAGCCTTGTGTTGCTAACCCCTGAGCCTGCCTTACACTTGCGTGGTTGGCTATCGCTCCCTCACTGCCACATTCATTTCTCACACCAAGCAGCAAGCGCAGGGTCGGCCACTAGGGACCAGACAATGAAATTGAAAAGCGAGAGGCACATTTTTCACCTCAGGCCACAAAAACACATTATTTCCTGCTGCCGACGGTGTTCCCCATCACATCACACTGCTCTGCTGCTCCCGTAACAGAGCTGTGCCTGTACAACCATCAAATGAATAAAAGTGAAAAGGCTGGACTTGCTTGTCTGACTTGGTGTTGGTGTTAAAATGTTTTAAACAAGGATTGGATGTATGGATGATTGGGATAAATACAATGCCCACAGCTGTGTTTTCTGATGGACAGTATGTTAGTTGGTGTTGTGTTGAAAGATGTGACCTTTTTGGCGTCAATTAGGTAATGTGTCATGATGACATCAATGATGTGCTTTATTTGTTCCAAGTTTAAAATTAGAAATGTAATGTCAATTTGTCTGTTTGTATGGGTGAGTGTTTGATTCTGCATTCCAGGTTGAGCTGAGTCGGTGTACTCTATGTAGTCAGTTCAACAGCTGCGTGGTGGGTTGATATAAACGGCCCCTATGATATGGTACGAACATTATACTATGGTACTGTCCGTATGCTATACTATGGTCCGTATGCTATGGTATGGTCCGTATGCTACACATTAGATCACATTGAAGGAGTATTCTTAATTTTAATGCTTTGCCTGGCTGCATATTGAATACTGCTGTATGTGTAATGCTAATTTCCCAGCCAGATTTACTAGCAATAGCTGAGTGTGGTTTCTGAGAACTTTTGATTGCTAAAATTATATCAGTTAAAACACAATAAGAAACAGTATGTATTCCCTCTGCAAGGATAAACAACTGAAAAAAAATATTTAAACCCACCGTGAAAATATAATAAAATGAGTCATTGCAGCAGAGGATGATCCAGTGACATTTACTGACACCCATAATTTGATGTTTTACAATGTCTGTACACATGCATTACAAAGCAATTACATACAATCTTCTGTATCTGGATACAGTCTCAAGTGTCAATTTATTGTAATGCTAGAACAATTCTACTGGGAAACACAATCCTGTTGATACTTGAAAACCAAACTTAATTGAAAACGGTTATTTGCCAGGTTATTGTGTTTCCGGAAGAAAATGTATTCCATTTAAATCCACTGGCCTTCCTCTGCATCTGAACAGACACGAAACATGAAATGAAGGAAGAAAATGTTATGGCTATTAATACTGTGTTATTTGGTGAGCTTGAGGGGTGTCCCTGAGCTGTAGCAAGCTTCTAGAACTTGCTTTTCTTTTCCCCTTTAACCATTCCAATCTCTCTTAATTCTCTATATGTTATTCTCTTGCATTTACGTTGTCCATCTGCCTTTCTCCTCTGGCACGTCAATGTCATTTTTCATCTCCCAGACTCTCAATATCTGTCGTTCTCTCTTTTTTCTTATAGTTGCATCCATGTAAAAACACCAGCACAAACACACAGACATTCAGACAAGACATTCCTCACTTCTATGCAGGAAGGTTTTAGAGATGTGTCAGCTCTGAGAGTTGAATGTGAAACAAGCAGAACTGACTTTGATCCACAAGGTGGGGAAGTGGGTAGGAATGAAGTACGCTACAATGCCATGAGAATCCATTAATTCACATTTAACGTGAGCCTGAAAGGTAATGGAATATGACAGGTAACTATTACCATCTTACGTGCGGCTAGAGAGGTTGATGTCATTTTGTTCTGTGTATTTAAATGTGAACAAAACAAGTCAGGATTATAAATGAAGTTGGTTAGCTTGATATACAGCTCTTCCACTAGATTAATAGACTGTTGTATTGGCAGGACACAGATGTACGTCATGATATGTCTGTCTAATAGCAAGGTTTTACCATATTAACAGACCTTCATGTCTTCAGACTTCACGGTAGACATATTGGATGATATGAGCAAGCCTTCCCTCTAGGCACACATAAAAAGCCATTTAGTATTCCGTAGGACTTTTCCAACAAGGAAGTCACATGGGTCAACATGTGTGATGAATGTGTTTTCTCAGTAGTTTCAAATGTTCTCAACGTGCCTGAGTCACCTCAGAGTGATTCAACCAGGAAGTTCGGCTGCTAATGTCTGTTCTCTCCCTGGGTGATGTTAAATGTTTTTGTTGGTGTTTTTATTTTACTAGAAAAACACACCAAAATACTAACATCCCTTGGCCATTATATGTTACTTGTAAGAGAAAATAAGTGTGGGGAATTGTAATACATAATTGAATAATTTAATGTCAGAATTAAAAATCATTTAATTGTTTGGTAATAAACACAAAAAGTGTATCCTTCTCGTTGCTTTTTATGAAGAAGAATAAAAGATCAACGTTTGCCTTTCTACTGTATGTGTGTTAATATAAAGAACAGTATTTATAGAGAGAAATTAATTTAGAACATACCAATAAAGAATCCCTGATTTAACTGCTATTTGCAATTCTTCTCTCTACCAACCATGGAAATAATTGGATATAAAACATTATTGTGGACCTATAGCTCTCCTATTCCCCTCCACCTCCACCCGCATGGTGTCCCTAGAAACAATAAAGCACCGTTAAACCTGATTATTGATTAGTGTGGACAAGCAGAGGAATTCAATAGTCAATTATACAAAACATTTTCTATACCGGGGTTGGTTGAATGTGTTGTAGTGACAGCTGTTATGAAGGATATTGCAGCACTCGTCAACGTGTTATGACCCGCTAAGGCGTATGTTGTCATCATATGAAGTGTCATCCTGAAGCAAAATGTGTAAAAATGAGTGAAATGTTTAAGTTTGAATGGGACATCCAAAATGGATACATTTGGGACTATACTGCTTTGTTTGGAAGCTACAAGATCAGAGTTGTATTTTTATTTCACCTTTAACCAGGTAGGTGACCTGACCAGGTTCAGACAGGAAACGCCACGTGACTTTAAAAACACTTTAATATAGACATAACATGATCAAGAGGTTGGAGTTCACATACATCTAACATTTTAAGGGTTGACCCAGCTGGAATAATTCCATCATAGACATACGTTCCAACTTAAATCTTACACATATTTTGTTTTCCACATGCAGAGATACTGAGCATGTCTGACCTAACTGTAGCAGACTTTCAACATGAGATTGACATTTTCTTTTCTCAGTTGATGGTGAGACAAAATCCCTGTTGAAACAGTACACAAAATAACATCAACATACAGTAGCATTACACTTGTTATGTTATGGTGCTAGCAAAGGTTTGACTTGACAAAAATTCTTCAGTATGTTATCGTATTGGGTAGAATATACATGTTATAGTATTTTATATATATATATATATATATATATATACAGTGCCTTGCGAAATTATTCGGCCTCCTTGAACTTTTCAACTTTTTGCCACATTTCAGACTTCAAACATAAATATATGAAACTGTAATTTTTTGTGAAGAATATTGAATACTGAAGATTTCTGCAGTTCATCCAGAGTGATCATGGGCCTCTTGGCTGCATCTCTGATTAGTCTTCTCCTTGTATGAGCTGAAAGTTTAGAGGGACGGCCGGGTCTTGGTAGATTTGCAGTGGTCTGATACTCCTTCTATTTCAATATTATCGCTTGCAAAGTTCCCATAAAGCTTGGGAAATCTTTCTGTATCCAAATCCGGCTTTAAACTTCTCCACAACAGTATCTCAGACCTGCCTGATATGTTCCTTGTTCTTCATGATGCTCTCTGTGCTTTCAACGGATCTCTGAGACTATCACAGAGCAGGTGCATTTATACGGAGACTTGATTACAAACAGGTGGATTCTATTTATCATCATTAGTCATTTAGGTCAACATTGGATCATTCAGAGATCCTCACTGAACTTCTGGAGAGAGTTTGCTGCACTCAAAGTAAAGGGGCTGAATAATTTTACTCGCCCAATTTCTCAGTTTTTTATTTGTTAAAAAAGTTTGAAATATCCAATAAATTTCGTTCCACTTCATGATTGTGTCCTACTTGTTTTTGATATGATATTATATATATATATATATACACATATACATATAGGGCCCTATCTTGCACCCAGCACAATTGACTTTTTACACCAACGCATGTATCATTCCTTTTTTGCACCCAACGCACAGGGGAATTTTCCTCCACAGAAGGGTGTGGGTAAATTAGGGAATGAACTTGCGCTCCCAGGGGGTGGTTCAGCGAAAAGAAGAGGCGTATTTCGGTGCAAAAATTCCCTGGTGCTATAATGACAGACTTTTGCCTTTAACAAATTAGATCTGTAATCTAAACTACACCATTAGCAGGCATACAGTATTCCATTTCGGAGGAAGCTTTAAAGTAAAGAATGACTTTCCTGGCCACTAGCACCTTCATTTCATTTCATGTTCCAGTAGACAGCTCTGTCCTTCCTTAACAGTTGTTTGTGTGATGGATTGATAGAAGGAAGTGAAATGACAGATATTCAACTAGATTTGGTGGTGTTGACCATGCTAGGTTGTGCAACTTGGACATTTCTGATAATGTGATGAAAAGCAGTTGTTTTTACTATGAACATTAAAAGAAGATCACAGCAGGTATGAAATAAATGTAAAAACCCATCCCCCACGACTGCCCTCCTTTTCTGCTTCTACTCTGAAATTGGCATCCATGTTTCTTCTCTGAGGGGCTCAATAACATTGATGAAATAGCAGGCCACTTCTAGGCTTTCCATGCAAGGATGACTGCGGTGTCTGCAACCAGAGAAAGAGCGAGGCCAGTACCTCTTCACCTCCCTGTATTCTCCTGCTCCTCCCATTAATAACAGTTTCCAGTATATCTGTGGAGGTACACAAGATTAACAGCCACTGTCAGCAAAGGGGGCAACAGAAGGGTTGAGGGGGGCGTGTCAACCATTGATGGTGGTACTGGTGGAGGCGGTGAAATATGGCGGCGATGAAGGGTGCGCCGTAAACCCAGAGCCACTCTAACTTTTTTTAATTTGGATTGGCAAGCCAGCTGCCAGGGCGCTCATATTTTATCCGTCCTAGTTTTCTGAGGGTCTTTCTTTTTGGAGCCGAGTGGCTCTCAATCATGTTTGGCAGCAGGGTTTTATAACGCCGAGGAGGGATGGAGTGCAGCAACGCTCGCTGGGCGAAGTGGCAACCAGAGGCTTGTTGGAGAATGATGGTTGACTGGGGAAGTTGTGTGAGACAGGAGAATTGTGTGTTTGTGTAGGTGTGTTTGCGTGTGGTTAAATTGTCTGGGTGGGTAAAATTTGTTATCGACAACAAGTCCAAGCCAAATTCCAAAGTTATAATAAAGTCTCCATATCTGTCTCAGTTACTACCTGTGGCCCATAACAAATTATTTTAACATTCACATCATGCTTAATGTGAGGCAAATAACACAAATATTAGGGAACAAGTGTTCTTACATTATTTTTTTTAAAGTAAGCTTGACTATATCTAAGCTATCCCTGAAACTGTGTTGGCACTATCTCATTTCTGTAGAGTGTTTGTTCCATTGCCAATTACAAGAATTAGGGTGCAAAACAGATCCAACCCCTGTTTCACATGTCATAAGTTCTGATGCTGTTCATTGAAGAAATGTGGCTAAACGAGACAAACAATGTCCATTATTGACTGGGAATTGAAAAACACATGAATAAAGCTTCTTAGTAAGGTATCATCTAAATACTACAGTATGAAAGCAATATCTGGGAAAATAATTAAAACCCTGAAGAAACGTTCCAAAACTGATAATTTTGGACACTGGGCCCATTACTGATATGAAAATCAATTACCGATGCATTCAATCACCACTGTATTGCACCTGGCGTTCTTTTTGAGAGAATTTTAACCGCCAAAGATATATGAATAGATAAGCTATTCAGAGCCACTCAAATTTTACTATCCAATTTTTTTGACTGAGTTCATTGATGCTTTGTTAGAAAATGCCTAATTTAGCAACTTTGAGCAATTCTCCCAGTATTGTTTGGAAGAAAAATAACCATATTTCCTTATTTTGTTCTTGATACAGTATAGTGTGTTTGGTTTACTCTAAGATCTTCGCAGACAATTTTTAAGATCTATTTTTCAGGTATTTCTCAACTTTCAGATTTTAAACTTCAAATTCAGTATTTGACCCTTGTCCCTGAACGGGACTATTCTACTTATTATTTTATACCTACTTTATATTTTGTGGCGAAAACATTATTAAAAAGACATGTAATGTCATCTATTACAGAAAGTATGCTCTTTATACCTTATTTTACACAACATACCTGTCCCTGGGTGGCTGTGTAATTTCATTTTTTTTTTATAGAAAATGCAGTATTTACTTAGTTACCATGGAGATATATTGGGAAATTGAAGCACATAGCTGCCATGAAAAATTATTTCAGAAAAGATGTCCAGAGAAATGAAGGTTAATGTAACTTCTTTATTGAAAATAATTTCCACAAAGTCTGTGTCAAATTTTGCCCAAACTGTCAAAGTCAATTCAAGTTTAAAGTTGGAGTTTGTCATGTGCACAAAAACAAAGATGAAATTACATAAACATTGACAATCATGTGCCTTAGCTCTAGCATTGCTTTATACAGTCGTATGCAAAAGGTTAGGCACCCCTGACAATTTTCAATGATTTTCATTTATATATTATTGGGTGTTTGGCTCAGCAATTTCTCAGCATTTCTGTTAAATAACTGAAGGACACAGTAATATTTCAGTAATGAAATTAGGTTTATTGGATGAACAGAAAATGTGCAATATGCATCAAAACAAAATTAGACAGGTGCATAAATTTGGGCATCCCAACATAAATATCACATCAATATTTAGTTGAGGCTCCTTTAGAAGAAATAACAGCATCTAGACCAGTGGTTCTCAACCTTTTTCAAGACACGGCACACTTGGGTGCTACCAAAAATGTTGCGGCACACTACCACGTTCTACGCTTAACTTACTTAATTGGGCCAAAACCATAGTAAGTAGTCTCTTAATACAAATAGAGTTAACAACCATATATTGATCATTCAGTTCCAAAAAGGACAAAATTAATTTTTAAACATATCGAAGTGCAAAGGCACAACATTTTTCTTAAAATCAGTTCATTTCACCATGTTTCATATAAAGAATATGTCTAGCATAAGTTAATAGAAAAAATTGGCTACAATTGAATTCCTGACATTTAGTCCCTGGCTAGCAAACCATACTTCCTATCTAACATTTAACACATTCAACTTCACTCACACAAAGACACAAACATCAACCAGAGTCCAGGTTTACACACTCCACTCTGTTCGCTCTCTCTGTTACACACACACACACACTTCTGGGCTCAGACAGATCTTTATGGGTGTACATACTATACTGGAGATCCACACGCATTTGAAACGAAGCATGCAATGTCAAAACTAAGCAATCTGCTATATTTGGTCTGGGTTTCTTAAAACCATTCATCCTGGCAGACCGCTACGCGTGGTTATGCAATCTAGAGAGACCAAAAAACATTACAGTATATTATAATAAACATGGATCAAATGAACTGTCACATTTGGAGGTGAGGTTTCCATGTATAGTCTCTGTGGTTCCCCTGTATGTGTTGTTTTGCTGCCCTCTTGTGTCTAGTTTTGTCATAGGTTCATTTAGATTATTGGTTGGGTTATTGGGAGTCACAGGTGGTTTGTGTTAGTAATTAGTATGTGTTTGTATTTAGTCATGGTGTTCTCCCCTTGTCTCTTGTC
>JACXGM010021392.1:0-17290 GCA_016801145.1 Umbra pygmaea
CCCCCCCCCCCCCCCCCAAAGGAACAATGCTGAAAAAGATGATAGCATACATCTATGAACACAAGAAGATCCCAGCCGTTCTCCCAGGATATCTTATCTGTGAAGTGCATGCCAGTGCATTCACCAAACTTCTAATTCTGAATGAGATGTTCTGTGTGATGTGTCCAGATAAAAGTCCACTTAGTGATCCAATTCTTATCACCTCAAAAGCTAGAATCATCACAGTAAATGTAATTGTAGAAGGTACACTTTGTTATCTTGTCTTTTATTTCTTTGACTCTTTGTATTGCCAAAAATCATTGTCTGTTTATAGCTGATTGTTGTAGCTAAGATGAACGAAAGTATTTAAATCTTCTATTACAGATGTTTCAACATATTGCAAGAAGTGTATCGAGTGTGGCTTCATGTATTGATATAGTTTGATAATTATTCATCCATGACTACAGTAAATTTTAACATGGAATGATAAATTATTCATCTGTTTTAATCATTGCTAATAACAGGTATTACTTGATTTTTTCTAAACGTTGTCTATGTTTTAAATTAGACACATACTGTTGTGAGCTGTCATTGATAGTCTGGGAAGTCTCCTTCTTCAGAAACATGTCTCCATACCTACCTTCACTCTGAGGCCCTTTGTGACAATGGATACAACTTCTCATGTGCTTCATGTGGAGATCATCCACCTAATGTCATTATGGATTTACACAAGAAAGGAGTATTTTCAATGGCTGGTAACTATTTCAGATTTTACATATACACTCACCTAATGGATTATTAGGAACACCCGTTTAATTTCTCATTAATGCAATTATCTACTCAACCAATCACATGGCAGTTGCTGCAATGCATTTAGGGGTGTGGTCAAGACAATCTTCTGAACTCCAAACTGAATGTCAGAATGGGAAAGAAAGGTGATTTAAGCAATTTGGAGCGTGGCATGGTTGTTGGTGCCAGACGGGCCGCTCTGAGTATTTCACAATCTGCTCAGTTACTGGGATTTTCACGCACAACCATTTCTAGGGTTTACAAAGAATGGTGTGAAAACGGAAAAACATCCAGTATGCGGCAGTCCTGTGGGCAAAAATGCCTTGTTGATGCTAGAGGTCAGAGGAGAATGGGCCGACTGCTTCAAGCTGATAGAAGAGCAACTTTGACTAAAATAACCACTCCTTACAACCGAGGTATGCAGCAAAGCATTTGTGAAGCCACAACACGCACAACCTTGAGGCGGATGGGCTACAACAGCAGAAGAGCCCACCGGGTACAACTCATCTCCACTACAAATAGGAAAAAGAGGCTGCAATTTGCAAGAGCTCACCAAAATTAGACAATTGAAGAATCGAAAAATTTTGCCTGGTCTGATGAGTCTCGATTTTTGTTGAGACATTCAGATGGTAGTCAGAATTTGGCATAAACAGAATGAGAACATGGATCCATCATGCCTTATTACCATTGTGCAGGCTGGTGGTGGTGGGGTAATGGTGTGGGGGATGTTTTCTTGGCACACTTTAGGCCCCTTAGTGCCAATTGGGCATCGTTTAAATGTCACGGCCTACCTGAGCATTGTTTCTGACCATGTCCATCCCATTATGGCCACCATGTACCCATCCTCTGACGGCTACTTCCAGCAGGATAATGCACCATGTCACAAAGCTAGAATTTTTTCAAATTGTTTTCTTGAACATTACAATGAGTTCACTGTACTAAAATGGCCCCCACAGTCACCAGATCTCAACCCAATAGAGCATCTTTGGGATGTGGTGGAACGGGAGCTTCGTGCCCTGGATGTGCATCCCATCAACTGCAAGATGATATCCTATCAATATGGGCCAACATTTCTAAAGAATGCTTTCAGCAACTTGTTGAATCAATGCCATGTAGAATTAAGGCAGTTCTGAAGCCGAAAGGGGGTCAAACAATGTATTAGTATGGTGTTCCTAATAATCCTTTAGGTGAGTGTATTTGTAGTTGTTTTTCAAAGAGGATGTAGAAAAACAAAAACAGAAGAATATTATGCATTTTCTTTATTTCATCTTGTGCCATGTTCACTGTGTATATATAATCAAAATAAATTGTATATATCCAAATAATTCCGTCTTTCCTAGGTATGATATTTTTAATTTGACAAATCAGGGGCGAGGCTTAACATGTACATTAACCAAAGAGGGACATCCCTGGTAATTCAAGCTCTGCTTTTCGCGCTTTTACACTCAGTGGCAACATAACGAATGCCAGGGGGAGATTACTCACGACCGCCTGCAGATTTGAAAGCCTGTTGAAGATGGAGGATCACGCCTATTCTTGAGGAAATGTAATGGCAGCACTGGCCCTATTATACAGTAAGCAAGAACCGTTCGCCTGGCAACACAAACTTTGATTTTCTGTTTCAAAATAATAGCGCTCGTAATTCATTAAAATAATCATTGTTAATTCATTGCATAAGTAGTGTCCATGTTCATGTGCTGCTAAAATTAGTCTTTTGTTTGATAAAACAGACTCTAGTTAATGGTTTTCAAATGTAATCGAGTTTTCATATGAGACACAACATATTTAATCAAATCAACCCCGATATCTTTCTGGCATGTTTGATATTTTCTCTTGTTATGAGGTGTTTTGTAAAACCTGTGAGGAGCTGTAGCCATAGAGAGCGCTGAAACGTTGAAGGTTTCAAGCATACATTTGAAATTGGCAAGAATAGCGACAGTTTTCTATTTCATAGTACACACAAGAACAGTCCCCAAAACGCACAATACGTATAAATATGCAGTCTTCTCAATGAGCAAGTCCATGAGGAAGAGATTGATTGTTGTTTTTTTATCTAACCCAGAGAACCGTGCAATAAAAGTCAGCATTAAGTGTAAAAGCAAACGCGGTTCCCTCATCATGTCAAGAATTAGTCCGCAAACTAGCTAGTAACAACAATATGCAACAGCAAGACCAAACCAAATGTAGACTAATGTTTTAGTTTGACAGAGTCTGATGCACGTTTGAGTTTGTCAGCCTCATACTGCCAATGTCATCTTGAAGGGCTGATGTAGCACATACCAAGGATATTTGCTGCTGTGACAAAACATTCATCTTTTGGGCTTGAAAAAGTCACTGATAGTGGTACAGTGCCTTGCAAAAGTATTTGGCCCCCTTGAACTTTTTTACCTTTTGCCACATTTCAGGCTTCAAACAAAAATATGAAACTGTATTTTTTTCTGAAGAATCAACAAGTGGGACACAATCATGAAGTGGAATGAAATTTATTGGATATTTCAAACTTTTTTAAACAAATAAAAAACTGAAAAATTGGGCGCACAAAATTAATACTTTGTAACGCCACCTTTTGCTGCGATTACAGCTGTAAGTCGCTTGGGGTATGTCTCTATCAGTTTTGCACATCGAGAGACTGATATTTCTGCCCATTCCTCCTTGCAAAACAGCTCGAGCTCAGTGAGGTTGGATGGAGAGCGTTTGTGAACAGCAGTTTTCAGTTCTTTCCACAGAGTCTCGATGGGATTCAGGTCTGGACTTTGACTTGGCCATTCTAACACCTGGATATGTTTATTTGCGAACCATTCCATTGTAGATTTTGCTTTATGTTTTGGATCATTGTCTTGTTGGAAGACAAATCTCTGTCCCAGTCTCAGGTCTTTTGCGGACTCCATCAGGAGTTCCAGAATGATCCTGTATTTGGCTCCATCCATCTTCCCATCAATTGTAGCCATCTTCCCTGTCCCTGCTGAAGAAAAGCAGGCCCAAACCATTATGCTGCCACCACCATGTTTGACAGTGGGGATGGTGTGTTCATGAGCTGTGCTGCTTTTACGCCAAACATAACATTTTGCATTGTTGCCAAAAAGTTTGATTTTGGTTTCATCTGACCAGAGCACCTTCTTCCACATGTTTGGTGTGTCTCCCAGGTGGCTTGTGGCAAACTTTAAATTACACTTTTTATGGATATCTTTCAGAAATGGCTTTCTTGCCACTCTTACATAAAGGCCAGATTTGTGCAGTATACGACTGATTGTTGTCCTATGGACAGACTCGCTCACCTCAGCTGTAGATCTCTGCAATTCATCCAGAGTGATCATGGGCCTCTTGGCTGCATCTCTGATCACTCTTCTCCTTGTATGAGCTGAAAGTTTAGAGGGACGGCCGGGTCTTGGTAGATTTGCAGTGGTCTGATACTCCTTCCATTTCAATATTATCGCTTGCACGGTGCTTCTTGGGATGTTTCAAGCTTGGGAAATCTTTCTGTACCCAAATCCAGCTTTGAAATTCTCCACAACAGTATCTCGGACCTGCCTGGTGTGTTCCTTGTTCTTCATGATGCTCTCTGTGCTTTCAACGGACCTCTGAGACTATCACAGAGCAGGTGCATTTATACGGAGACTTGATTACACACAGGTGGATTCTATTTATCATCATTAGTCATTTAGGTCAACATTGGATCATTCAGAGATCTTCACTGAACTTCTGGAGAGAGTTTGCTGCACTGAAAGTAAAGGGGCGGAATAATTTTTCTTGCCCAATTTGTCAGTTTTTATTTGTTAAAAAAGTTTGAATTATCCAATATATTTAGTTCCACTTCATGATTGTGTCCCACTTGTTGTTGCTTCTTCACAAAAAATTATAGTTTTGTATCTTTATGTTTGAAGCCTGAAATGTGGCAAAAGGTCGAAATGTTCAAGGGGGCCAAATACTTTCGCAAGGCACTGTAGCTGCAACGGATTCCTCCTGGGACGCATCAATTTGCAAAGCGGGTGGATCATGGACATGTAGCTGACTGCTCGCTTTTGTCATAACATTAATGCCAGAAGCACTAGCAGACATAATGCTGATGCTGCTCCTGGCACAATTGTGTCCCCTGGTGGCGCTTCATTGAAAATATACAATTCTACTTATTGCTTACCCTGGAAATCCAGAGTTCTCGCAAGAGCACAATTTGAATTTGCTCAGCGAGTTACTCTGGCATCAAGTAATGCTGCTCATGAACTATGCCCTTGTAGCCGAGCTGCACAAATCAAATCATTGTATCTTATATAGGCGGACCAGAGGCATGTTAAACAGATGACGACAGCGCTGCAACCTCGAAGTCATATGTAAACATCGTAAGATTGCTATGGATAAACACCAGTTGTTTTTAAATGGATTTGACCGCTACAATGAACGAGTTACACTTGGCTTTTTATCTAAAAGAGGAACAGAAAACAGCGCTTGAATCGTTCCTTTTGAAGAAGGATGTTTTTGCTGTTTTGACGACCGAATACGGCAAGAGTTTAATCTACCAGTTAGCTCCGCTGGTAGCTAAACTTATGGGGCTTAGCGAAAACCCACTGGTGATTGGTTGTAGTGTTATCCAATTGCGTACAGTGAGATTCAAATTCATGCTTGGTGCCGCCCCTCGAGTTGGTTCAATTTCATTACTCGATGCCAGACCCTTAATCCTTCGGATTGGGGTCTGGATTTTTCCAGGCTACTTATTGCATATTGCTATACTGGGAAGAAAACTGTCAATTGTTTTTACGGATCTTGATTGTATCGATTAAATTTTTAACGACCAATCAATCGATCGTTGATTAATCAATTAGCATCCCTACTTGTTACTGTTTTTAATAAAACATGTTAAATTATTATTTTTTGCTATCACATGCTCTTGTTTCTTTACACACAATACAATTGCATTTGGATACAATTCACTACCTATAAAATAAATTAACAATCATTGCAATGAACAAGTGCTTTTGTTTTGAAAGAAAAAAGAAATTCAGAGTTTACGTTGCTGGCATGATAGTGGGAGGGTTTAGAAAGTAGCATTCAGTTGGTTGTCATATACAATTTCACTGCTAAATGGGAGCAATTCTTACACACAGCTTTAAAGAAAATCCCCATACAATCTGATACGACAATACACCATATGAAGAAAAATCTGCTGTAAACTCCTTAAGCTGGATTCACACCAGGCCTGGCAAAAAATCACCATACGGCATCATAATGCAGACACAGGTTTACACCGCAATCAACATCGTAATCAATATTCCGCATCTACGAGACGGTGGGCAACATTGCATACAATTGTCCTCCTCCAGCAATGCGTCTGGCAGAAGCTTTTTTCAGTGTAGTGTCTACTGACCTGTCAAAGCTTTTCTCGAATCCCACAAACCCATAGGTGAAAGAGACAATATCTCTTCCTCGGTGGTAAATCAACTTCCGTTTTTGGTGCTGTATGGTAAAGCACCGCACAAGTTGGATTATTTCAAATCTTGCGACACAACCGCCACACCGCATCCGCATTTTGCCGGTTCCAGTAGATTTCCCGCAGTGGTGCGCATTGCTTGATATTGAAATAAATGGACTTCCGCCCCAATGCAAATCAGTTTTTTGGACCTGGTGTGAATCCAGTTTCACAGAACCACTGAAAGTAGGACAACATGAGGTCAACCACCAACCATTACTGAAACTGAAACATACGCAAAAACACAGGTTTACATAGCAAAACCCACAGGAACAATACAAGAAACTCCAGAGAAATAGCTATTTATTAATATAGTTTTACTTTAATTAATGGAAAATATATGCTTGTCAATAGCTAGCATGCAACATGTGCTCCCAAACTAGCTAAACCCTCCTGAGTATTATCTTCCTTTATGCTAAATCTGGTTGTTACCATTTTTGAATGGGAACATCTATATTCATATGAATATATAAATTTATAGGAATAGCTTTAACAAAATATAAACATTGTAAATTCAAAGTTTGTGAACCTTTTAGAATTGTCTTTCTGCATAAATATGACCTAAAACACCATTAGATTTCCACACAATTCCTACAAATAGATAAAGAGAAACCAATTAAACAAATGAGACTAAAATATAAAACTTGGTCATTTATTTATAACATTTTTACATATCTGTGGGTGGAATGTGAAAATCTAGGATAAACAGCTAATTTGAAGGTGAAATTACTCAGGTGTTCTCAATCAATCAGATGACAAACAGGTTTGAGTTTTATTTAAAGAACAGGGGCCTATCAAAGTCTGATCTCATTACGTATATACCAGCCGCGGTCGGTGGATCTTAATTGGGGAGGATGGGCTTGTATTACGCTCGGGACCGGAGTGAATGGAATGGTGCGCAACGCACAAAACCCAGTGTTTTTCTGTTTTGCACACTGGGTTTTGTGCGTTGCGCCCCATTTCATTCACTTTGGTCCCGAGCGTAACACCCCCTATTGATTTGTTTGTTATTCCTGATAAAGGTCTGTGGACCGAAATGCTGCTATTAAAATAATTTTGTTACTAGCTATAGACAGTGTGCGGGAGTTCCTTCTACCAAGTTCTACTTGTCTTTTACGCACCTGTCCTCACTCGTTTGCCTGGTGTGCGATTTTTGTTATTTTCAATTAGGGTTGGGCGATGTCTACTAATTTGGCATCGGACGATGTCTACAGTGAAACATCGTGATGGACGATGAAATCGGGGGGCGGAGCTATACATATTTGATGAACTTAACAAAATATTATTTATACATTAATCTATTAATTAATTAAATTTATATTTATTGCACATTTGATCCCATTCTCTCCTACTCATACGGGTTTTTCCTTACTTTTCCTCCGTATGGCTAGTCATAGTGATCTAATCCTTAAAAAAACTCCTTAGACTTAAAACGTAAATGCAGTTACGAATACTAAAGTGTTTCATTATCCAAAAACTGGGAGCTAATATAAAATTCATAGTTTGATTAATTGAAGCATGGTATTCACCCGCCCATTATTATTCTTATGATGAAAGATTTGCTATATGTACAGCAGACTTCGTTTTGACTGTAAAATATACATGTAGGCCTAGCTGTTTTAGAGACAACATAATCATTTAAACTACTGTCACTTCATTATAGACATGTAAATTGAATTAGTATAGAGACCATCGGAATTGTAACAGTATAACTATCGTTTGTATGCTTTCACTGAAGACAAAAAGCACAACTGCAGTAGGCTATCCATTTTCCGCTACAAATTCAATTGTTTTAAACTTTAGAGAAAACGTTCTTTATATTTCACTTTCTGCTGTCAAGGAAGATGAATAGCCTACATGCCATGATTTCGGCTCGTTCTGGGGCGTTTCTCCTGCCGTATTCTACAGTACACCTGCGTTCTGTCCGGGGTGTTTCTCCTGCCATATTCTACAGTAGCTACTGTAGATGGCACCCAGATAGGCGTAAAAGCCCACCCGAAAAATAGTACAGTACAGTGGCGTCATGCCCATTGAAACTTTTTGTACACATGTGAACTGTCCGGGGCGTTCCTCCTGCCGTATTCTACAGTAACTACTGTAGATGGCACCCAGAAGAATAGTACAGTAGGCTATAGGAATCAAACAGCACTCCACGCAATTTACGGGTGATAATAAATGGAACATATGCTTCTAAATATGATTGCATGAGGTTGGAATACAATATATTCAGCAGGACAAATATCATGGCATTTATTTAGGTTAACTTATGACACTATTACTGATTAGATGCCTATTACTGTTTTCGTTTGAAGAACAGCATATTTCACAATGCAATACACTTTTATCTTTAGCAGAGTTTTACTTTTTACTGGTGAAGCAGTAACAATCATGCGCTCATCATTTTACAATACATGGCACCTTCTGTCAAGCTCGGAAATTTGGATTGTGTCGTATATTTAATTAACCTCATTGTAGCTTATGTTTCCCGCAGGTAATTAGGTGTATGTTGATAGGAAAATCGTAAACACTGTGCACCAGCACTGACATTAAGAACAAGTGTTATTTATCGATTGGGATTTCGTACCGGTGTGCCTAAAACGGTCATACGATTATTTGATTAATCCCACTTGTTTTGCATAGGCGCATTCTTAATTCTCTTCAACGTGTAATATGTAATTTTTGGCCGCCAGGGGGCTCTCAATCAAAACAATAGCAAAAGATGTACATGGATGACGTCGGGAGGTTGCGTGGGATCATGGGTTTTGTTATGGTCGTCAATGACAACCTTTCAATCTAGCGTCTCCGGCAGAAAAAATGTTCACTGACAAAGTAATATATTGTTTAAAAAATTATAACTTTATTCACATTATGTTTTGCGGCTCCCTGGATCTTATAACAACTAGAGCAGTCACAGGTTAAATGACGCCATTTATGGGCGACAAAATTAAACGTCTCGTGTCTTCGAATTATATTACAAATTTCTCTGGATTTGAAAGTTAGTGGAAACATTTAGGATAATGTAAGTACACAACTAAGAAATATATATAATATATGTATAGTGATGTTTGCTTTTAATGCAAAGTATGTATTTTGTTATTGTTTTGATTGATATTACATATTGTACCTTTCATAAGTAGCCTACAAATGTAGGATTTTTTAAACGCAAGCTTGATAATATATACCAACAGTAGTGTTTTTTTCGCCAGTGAGAATGGGCTATTCAGAAAGAAATCACTTAAATGTATAGGCCAGTTTGAATATTGAAATAGCCTAGCTACGTTGAGTTTTTTGATTATGCACTAACATTAATGCGGGCAGACTCCACTGAGGCAATAGCTGGTTTTATATAATCAGCACGTGGGGGGTTGGGTGTTTAACATGTGTTGGGTGTTTAACATTTGTAACACATTGAATAGCTGAGTAGCCATCAATGCAGGTCTGAGCGAGGGGAGATTACGTGTCACCTTTCTACAAAAATGATCGGGTGTGGCTTTATGTGCTAAAATACGGTAGCTTTCAACTTGGGGCGATGAAATCACGATGCCACCTCTACATCGAGATGTCTGTCAGCCATCGCTGATGGACGATGGTTTCATCTATCGGCCCAACCCTATTTTCAATATTCATGAGTAACATCAATCATCAGTAGAACACTGAACAACAATGGTGTGCATGGCAGGGTTGCAATGGAGAAAGACACTACAAAATGAATATTGCTGCCCGTCCGCATTTCACATTAAATAAGCCAGAAGGACATTGGAAAAATGTTTTATGGAAAAGAGAAGGTGGGACATGCAGCAAGACAACGACCCTAAGCACGCAAATGGTTGTAACAGAATGGTTAAAGTGAATGTTTCAGAATGGCTAAATCAAAGTCCTGATCTTAACCTGATCAAAATGTTGTGGAAGGACTTGAAGCAAACAGTGCATGTGAGGAAAACCACCAACATCCCAGAGTTAAAGCTGTTCTGTATGCAGAAATGGGCTAAAATTCCTCCAAGGCGATGCAGGACTGATCAACAGTTACTGGAAACATTTAGTTGAGGTGATTGGTGCACAATGTCACAACAGAAACTGAAAGCAAAGGTTCACAAAATTTCAATAAAGATATTTTTTTCAAAGGACCCATATATAAAAAACAAAAGATCATTCTACAAAATGCCTGCTCTTGGTGTCCCTCTGATATATTTGCATATGACATAGACTGTGTTCAATTTAAGCATTTATACTTAAAAAATGTTTTGAAGTTTGTTTCTTTTAATATAAGATGCAAATTAATAATATAATGCCATAATTAAGCAATACAAACATATGTACCGAACATCAGCATACACTTTTCCCTCCATGGAACCGTTTTACCACCACTGTCATAGAGTCGTATGCAAAAGTTTAGGCACCCCTGACAATTTCAGATTTTCATCTATAAATAAGTGAGTGTTAAAATCTGCAATTTCCTTTTGATCTATCAAATAACTGAAGAACAAAGTAATATTTCGGTAGTGAAATTAGGTTTATTTTTGTGCAATATGCATCAAAATGAAATTTGACAGTCTGGCCTGTGCATACATTTTTAACCAAGTAATTTGGTTATTGTTGGTAAAAATGACAAAATTCATGTGTTCTATGCTGTAAATATTGAAAAGTTAGTGCAACCAGAGTAGCAATATAATACAAATCAGGACAAAATTAAACCAAGGGGGAAAAAATATGAATTACATGATTCAGTGAGTAAAACTATTAATGATCAGTTCACTTCAGAATGGCCAACAATAATAATTGTATCAAACCTCATCAACAACAATATACTAAACATTTCATTGTAGTGACATCAATGTCAGCACTTCCATTTCATTGGTGGAGGTCGGTAAAAAAATCGAATGGGCTAGCTGGCGAAAGCCACATAAGAAAGCATGAGATTGCAAAACCCACCTACATAACTTCTCCTAAACAGTTTTAACAAAGGGGTAGGATAACCCTCTACTGTAGAGTTTCCTTCTCTGTTTAGACAGATTTTAAATGCGTCTTTCCACACTTATCGCAACCCTAAGGCTTCTCTCTATTTTGTATTCGCTGATAACCATTTAATTCATTCGTAGTAATAAAACTGCTACTAGAATCTAAGCAATGGGAAGGCTTCTCTTCAGTGAGTCCTCTTATGTTTAACCAAATGTCTTGACTGAGAAAATCTTTCCACAAACATAAGGTTTTGCACCAGTGTGTATTTGCTGATGAATCTTTAGTACATTTGAAGTTCTAAAACTGCTACCACAGTCTAAGCAGTGGTATGTTTCTCTCCTGTGTGTATTTTCAGATGTGTAACCAGGTGGTGTGATCGAGCAAATCTTTTTCCACACTGATCACAACCATAAGGCTTCTCTCCAGTGTGTATTCGCTGATGTTCAGCCAGGTTTCCTAAATGAGCAAATCTCTTTTCACACTGATTACAGCCATAAGGCTTCTCTCCAGTGTGTTTTCGCTGATGAACCTTTAATTCCTTTGAAGTTTTAAATCTGCTACCACAGTCTAGGCAGTGGTAAGGTTTCTCTCCAGTGTGTATTCTCTGATGTGTAACCAGGTGGTCTGATCAAGAAAATATTTTTCCACACTGATCACAACCATAAGGCTTCTCTCCAGTGTGTATCTGCTGATGACTCTTTAGTACATTTGAAGTTCTAAAACTGCTACCACAGTCTAAGCAGGGGTAACATTTCTCTCCTGTGTGTATTCGCTGATGTGAAACTAGTTGTCCTGATTGAGTGAATCTCAATCCACACTCATCACAACCAAAAGGTTTCTCTCCAGTGTGTATTCGCTGATGTTCAGTCAGGCTTCCTAACCGAGCAAATCTCTTTTCACACTGATTACACCCATAAGGCTTCTCTCCAGTGTGTATTCGCTGATGAACCTTTAATTCATTTGAAGTTTTAAATCTGCTACCACAGTCTAAGCAGTGGTAAGGTTTCTCTCCAGTGTGTATTCTCTGATGTGTAACCAGGTGGTCTGATCGAGCAAAACTTTTTCCACACTGATCACAGCCATAAGGCTTCTCCCCTGTGTGTATTCTCTGATGTGTAAACAGGGTTGCTGATTTAGCAAATCTCTTTCCACACTGATCACAACCATAAGGCTTCTCTTCAATGCATCTGTGTTGATGTTTGAGGTTTTTGGTTTTAGAGATGCTGTTTTCCTCATTTTCATGTTGTTCAGCCTCTCCTGATGATAAGCCCCTCCCACTGAGAATGTGGCAGTTAAATCCATGCACTGTGAAACAAAGACAAACAATGGTGGTTCTACCTTCAGGAAACAAGGTCTATTTGTCATCAGTGAATGAAAATGTGAAATTGTATTACTCGTTTTCATCAACTGTTCTAACATCTCTCCTCTTCTTAAGAATGGTTTTGGGGGGATTATTTTTATATATTTTAGAGGGCACAGACAGTCAGCCGAGCCTCAAACCCCTGTAGCCAGGGGACATGGGTGCTACAAAGTCAGAAGCCTAGACTACACCAACCACGGCAAATAAATAGTTAGAAACAGTTTAGTGATTTTATTGAATATGAAACTCACCCATGTCTATTTTCATGCAGTCGACCATCCACACAGACACCCTCTTCAGATTCCACTGTCTTCTCATATGTGACCACCCCTTCAGACCCAGAGATAAGGTGATCTGGAAGAAGCCTGTGTATAGAGAAGGGTAGAGAAGGATTGGGCATACATTTTTTGTGAACTCAATAAAGCCAGAGTACAGCAGTGAAAATACAGTTAAAATATTCCTCATTGATGTTATTACCATATTTCAGTCTGTCAAATAATAAAAAAGCTATTGTAAATAACCATTAGGTTATATAGTTGTTATAGTGTAAATTAAATTAATTGTTATTTGTAAAAATTAATTGTTGCTTTTTAAGCTTAGGTTTATCTATAAATATTTTTTCTCTAAGGATACATTTTCTCAGTTAATGTTTGTAATTTTCCAATATGTTTATAACAGATACCACTGTTTTAAAAGCTCCACATATGCAGCCTTTTATTTTAAAGCCAACACTAAGATGTCCTATCCAGCCGCGAGATAGACAGCGCAAGATGACAGAAGGGGAGAGAACGTAACGGAAAAAATAATGGACGGCAACCAGCGCTAGATATTCTTATGAAACAGTTTAAAGTTTTTTGTATATGGTAATGTTTAACACCAGGCTGATAAGGGCACAAGCTCTTACAGTCGTTTTAATGGGATAAGTAAATTTAAAAGGAAACGTAAATAAATCCCTTATAACACCAGTTTGAGAGCAAAGTCTTTTTGTATCAGCCGGGACCGTTACAGCTATAATACATTCAAAGTTGTATGCAAAAGTCTAGTCACCCCTGACAATTTCCATGGTTTTCATCTATAAATAATTGGGTGTTTGGATCAGCAATTTCATTTTGATCTATCAAATAATTGAAGTACACAGTAAAATTTTGGTGTTTGAGATGAGGTTCATTGGATTAACAGAAAATGTGCAATATACATCAACACAAAATTAGACAGGTGCATACATTTAGGCACCCTTGTCATTATGTCTTTGACTGTCCTCTGAAGAGTGGCAATATTGGGGCCTATAAACAACTTTAAATGACCTAAAAACAAAGACTGTTCAACATTACAGTTTAGGGGAAGGCTACAAAAAGCTATTGCAAAGATTTAAGCTGTCAGTGTCCACTGTGAGGAACATAGTGAGGAGATGGATGACCACAGGCACAGTTCTTGTTAAGGCCAGAAGTGTCAGGCCAGCTGAAATATCAGAGGCAAAAGGTAACGATGGTGAGAACTTTCAAAAACAGCCCACAGATCATCTCCAAAAGAGGTGCACAGTAAAAAATGGTGGAGGTTCCATCATGCTTTGGGGCTGTGTGGCCTGTGCTGGTAATATTGTAAACAGGGTGGGAAATTAACACCCGCCAAATGCAGGTAGATTTTCACTTTGGCGGGTAACTTTTCCCAATCTACCAGCCACTCTGGCGGGTGAATTGTACAACATATGATACGTTTTTTTTATTGGGCTACTTTAAACATGACTTGTTTCGGATTGGAGATAAACACGTTTAACAAAAATGCGGAATCTTACGCATTAACAAAGAAATACACACTTCTGTCGAGGTGCATATTTCATTTGTTTTCGCGTAGCTAGTCTGTGAGAACTCCAGCTTTGAGCTGCGGTAGCATAAAGTGCGGTATAGAAGAAAAACAAATCAATTTATTTCCCAGGATTAAGCCCGAGTAGGATAGATTAAATCAATATAGAAAATATCAAGAACAAAACGTGTATAATTACAGATATGGGGAAATTGATGTGATTATGATAAAATTTTATGTAATCGCAAAAAGAAAAACACACATACAGCGCGGAATGCTAAAGGCTCATTGGATGATTCAGCTGTCACTCAAATCACTCGTTTAGTAAACGCCGCTCTCATTTTACCAGAGACAATTACACGCGCAATGTCCAACTTCTCAAGTGTAACTTAAACTATTAACAACGGATTCTAATTCAGGTATCTTACATGGCCATAATATGGTTTCTCATTATATTTAATGTTGTATTATGTTTCGTTTCATTATTGAAGAAGCTCTTGCAGCTTTGATGGGAGATAATTGGGTGTCAGTTGCCTAAGTGGTTGGTTAGGGAGTCGGACTAGAGTCAGAAGGTTGCTGGATAGATTCCCTGGTGTGCCAAATGTTGTTGTCTTTGGGCTAGGCACTTCACCCTAAATTGCTTCAAGAACATTGCCCTGTACTTACTTTTAGTCACTCTGGATAAGACTGTCTGGTAAATGACTAAAATGTAAATCATTTAACCAATGCTTCAATATTTTTATTAGTAATCCCAGATGTTTTACAAACAGATTATTAGGAAATTAATTTACAAATGTGTACCGCTGAAGAACCGCTGAAGTAGTGGTGCTATATAGCACCATACCCATTTAAAGAACCTGTTAAGCCCAGTTCGGTTTTTTTAGCGGTTCTTTGGGGTGGTTAAGGTGTTATATTGAACCTCTTATGGTTCTACATAGCACAATTTTTTAAGATAGGGGAACCACTAAGTGCTATATAGCACCTATGATTACAACCCATGAACCACTTTTAGTGCTTTTTAGAACCATTTGTTTCTAGAGTGTATATTAATAACAGATGTTTTTATAGTAAATTTAATGTATTGAAGCAATATAGAATATACTAGTGTGTTTGCTTTTATGTATTTGAATTTGGGAAAAAGTGGCTGGTAAAAAAATCAAAGTGGCTGGTAAAATTTTGGCATCAAAAAAGTTAATTTCACACCCTGATTGTAAAAGTTTAGGGTCGCATGGATTCCACTCAATATCAGCAGATATTTGAGAATAATGTAGAGAAATCAGTCACAAAGTTGAAGTTACGCCGGGGGCTGGATATTTCAATGAGACAACAACCTAAAACTCTAAACGCTTAAAAACAACCTAAAACGCTTAAAATCAACTCTGGCATTTATGCAAATGAACAAGTACAATGTTCTGGAATGGCCACCCCAGACCCACAATTTAGTGTAGACTACTCCCTCTTTCCGGGTTGGGCTGAGTTCACAATTTTTGGGAAGTTCCTCAGTGAGACCCATTTGACTAGGTAAAAAAAGTTCATAACTTACCAGTGATCTATGAAAAACAAAAACATGACTACATTGTAAATAAAGGTTTTCATTTGACAGGAAATCCACTGTGAAAGTTAAGTGTTTTACCTTCAATTGGAACAATGGGAAACATTCTAAAATTACAGATCTTCTTTTGCCTGGTCATTAGAGTCTTATTGAGAAGCGTCTAAGTTGTGAACTCAGCCCAACCCAGCAAAATAATCTATTACATTAACTTGTGGCATCTCTGCCCAGACCTGAATATCACTGAAAATCTATGGGGTGATTTGAAGCGGGCTGTCCATGTTGGGCAACCATCAAACCTAACTGAACTGGAGATGTTTGAAAGGAGAATGGTCCAAAATACCTTCATCCAGAGACTCATTGCAGGTTATAGAAAGTAGGGATGTCACGAGAACCGATACTACCGAAACCTTCCGGTTTTAAAATGACAAAACACCGACGATGCCCATTTTTTTGAAGTAGCGTAAGCACCGATACTCCGATAGCAAAGATGCCAGTGTTGGCGATACTATAGCCAGCTAGCTTTGTCAGGGGAGGATAACTGAAAACAGCAGAAAAAAAATCAAAAGCAAACGAAAAGGGCTTCGCCTCCAGTTGCTAGCTAGGTAGTCTGCTTCGTTCAGCGGAGGATAATATACTTTTCTAATTTTTACACTTGTAAAAGCGCTGTAGCAGCAACGATCACATCTGCACAGGCATGAAAGCATGCGTATTCCCATTGTGTGAATAACCATAGGATATCAGGAAATATCAGGACTAGTTAAAAATGTTTTTCTATTTGCACAAAATGCAGGGCTATTAAATTATTTAAACATTAAAGGGAAACTTCACCCTACAGCTATCTGGAGGTGCTAGTAGCTTATCCCAGACATTTGTAAGAACAGTGGGATATGTTTCACCCATGCCTGGCTAGTGATAGAGCAAGATTTGAAATTCACAGGGATTTTTTTTAATCGCTGACATCACGTAATGGTATGAATGGACTGTGGAGATATCCATCCATCCATCTTCATCCGCTTATCCGAGATCGGGTCGCGGAGGCAGCAGCTCCAGCAGGGGACCCCAAACGGCCTTTTCCCAAGCAACATTAACCAGCTCCGACTGGGGGATCCCGAGGCGTTCCCAGGCCAGGTTGGAGATATAATCTCGCCACCTAGTCCTGGGTCTTCCCCGAGGCCTCCTCCCAGCTGGACGTGCCTAAAAACACCTCCCTAGGGAGGCGCCCAGGGGGCATCCTTACCAGATGCCCAAACCACCTCAACTGGCTCCTTTCGACGCAAAGGAGCAGCGGCTCTACTTTGAGATCCTCACGGATGACTGAGCTTCTCACCCTATCTCTAAGGGAGATGCCCGCCACCCTCCTGAGGAAACCCATTTCGGCCGCTTGTACCCTGGATCT
>JACXGM010021394.1:0-17281 GCA_016801145.1 Umbra pygmaea
GAGTTTCAATGTAGTTTCTATGGTACAAGACGAATTGGGAGGCGCCAAGCGGTGAGCAAGAGCAGTGCACGTGAAGCGACGCGTGGGAAGCAGAGGAGGCGATGAGAGGCGTGGAAAAAGTTGAAAATAGTTGAACTTCTTGGCTGAAGCGACGAAGCGTCAACCAATCAGGACACATCACGCCATGTGTACCAGCTAAACTACGACGAACAAAATTAATAGCCATTTAGCTTCTTAAGAAATGAGAAACACATACAAAAATAAACGAATGAAAATGTGTTTTTATTTAAGTAAATTATATGGAAGACCAATACTCAAGTGATTGACATTTCCCATGAAACGCCCATAGAGCGACGAGTTCTAGGCTGGAGAGCGACGCGAGGCATACAATTTCGCTTTCCCCAAAAACAGATGTGAACGCAGGGTTAGGCTGCAATGCTGGCCATGGTGCTGAATCCACCTGTTGTTCAGTGTAGTATAAAATAATTGGTCACCACAAGGATTTTGTCAGGACCCTGGGAACTGCGATTTCCAGCTCAGGGTTAGGTTTACTGTAAAACTTACAATTGGGCATTGTATTAGAATTAGGGTTACTTTTATGGCTAGTCTGACTTTCCCCGGACCACCAGCACGAGGCAGTGCAAATTGGCAAAGTGCTGCCTGGGATTTGGGATAGATAATTCAAATTTAATCATCCCATGCGTGATCTGACAAAGCCGACAAAGCAGCGTTAGTGGCAATTGGAAGGGGAGAGAAATGGAGGAAAATAAAAACAAAACGAATGATGGTAAGTTACCATTGAGGTAACATCAGGCATCAGACAGGTAAAACAGACTGCTGCAAGTGTTTTGGTAGGAGTACAATCTGTTTTGGAACTGACAGTACATGGATTATAAAGGCTATCGTCAGAGGGCGGTTCATGCATTTACAATTTAAGTGTAGTTATAGTTTATTTACACCCTGTGATACACACTAAATAGGTTTAATTGTATTCTGTTTGGTTATTTAAAAGAAGTACAGCCCGACGGTAATCGCATGATTATTTAAATCCTTTGACCAAAGCTTGTAC
The DNA here is from genome assembly GCA_016801145.1 of Umbra pygmaea. Lineage (NCBI taxonomy): Eukaryota > Metazoa > Chordata > Actinopteri > Esociformes > Umbridae > Umbra > Umbra pygmaea. The sequence goes on from JACXGM010021394.1 coordinate 1,070, forward strand.
CAAGCCAAGCTAGACAGGCAGTGTATTTTTAACTCAACCCACCTCTCTGCACCGATCCACTGCGCTTCAGTTGACAAGCGGCCGGCCCGGTCGTCTTTGCCTTGAAATATGTCATGTAGTTACCAGTTCCTTTTCTCTTTTCCTTCAGATGTTTCGAAATAGCTACTTTACTTTGGGACGCGTGGGATTTTTTTTCAACCTGGCGATGGTCATTCCAGTTGTCCTGCGCTAAAGTAATACGACTTGCCCACCTGTGTAGCGGTACGTTTGCGGAAGTTGATTAGTCAAGAAGCAAAGATTGCGTGAGTTTATGACCGTCATAACTTGTGTTACTCGTCTGTTTTTTAATTTGTTCATTCTTCTAAACGTCACATATGAAGGAGGCTGTAGGTTAGTCTTTAGAATAATTGAAGCTCACCTAATAATATCAATACCTTATAACTATGTACTTACTTATTATAAGCCGATTGTGATTATAAGAATTCACAATTATACTTGTCACAAGTGTGTCTTTACGTATTTCAATCAAATTCCCCCCAAATTGTTATATTGAATTGAAATGTTCAATGTCACAGTTTCAGTGACAGGCTCGTGTGTTTAGCCTACTGTACTTTATCAGATCTACCTGAAAAGGATTGATGTCACTACATGGGGACCTTTTGTACGGTATTTGAGTAAGTCGTAAAGCTCCCTTGATCCTGTGTAACAAAATTAAATTTGCAACAGGTAAACAAGAAACCTAGAATCTAAAAAATCTAAATAATTTTACATAACCCTTTTATACAAGCTGATTCGGTTCATGTGGTTGTGACCTATTAAACAGAAATGAAGGATGTTGAACGGTTTACTCTGTGAGGGAAGAACAGGTACTGTGTGTCTGTGCTGGAGTGGAAGCGTACATGTGTAACCTGTTGTAGCAGAGTGGATATATACTGTAGTCTAGTATGCAGTAAAAATTCCTTGTTTCTGTTTTCTATCATCTCTTGTTGACAGACTGTAAAAATGCTCAAGCTTTTAGTTCTCAATTCTATTGACCACAATCCCAGTTTGAACATTTTATGTTTATATTTACAGGTACAAATGGACTAGCCCTTATATGGCCTATAAAAATGGAGGCTATAGTAATACCAGGAATTACGACAAGTCAGCGCCTTAATATGACAAACACAGTTGCAACCAGATATGCAAAACATGCATCGTTTCAAGTGATATTTTGGACCACACTTCCGCTCTATAACACTCATTCTAGTGTACGGAAATAAGATGGTTTACCCCAGCTCTGCACTACTGCTGCGAAACACAAGAAACACACCTCAATGTTAAATGATAATAAGTAACCTCATTGGTATTAAGTACTGAAGCTAATGGGTATCAACTTAATGGCTACTCTCAAAAAATAAATAATAAATATGACCCTTTATGAAGTACATTGATGGATGAGATTAGTTAGAGAGAGCTGTTATCTGAGACTGCTGGCTGAGGCTTCCATTTGTCTTACAATGCAGAGGTTGATATTGTAATGAGGACAGTCTCTGGTGTGTCTGACTCTACAGTAAACTGACACCACCACACCACACCGTCATCAAGACGTAGCAGCATGTCCTCTAGGCTCTCTAGGTGGGAAGGAGAATGGATTGGGGGGGGAGAAAGTACCTCTAAAAGTTTATTTTTCTGATATTAACAAATCATAAAAAGTATTTGATGGATGGCATTATAATCAATAAAAATGACAGGGTCTATATTCATCATTATACTGAATGATTAGATTAGCTACAGATTGTCCAAATTCAAACCAAATTCAAACAGGACATTTGTAATACATTGCTCCTTTGGGCAAATTAAGTCACACAAAATGGATGTTACAAGAAATTTGAAATGTTTTTGAAAGTGATTACGTGCACTACAGCTTATCATTCCCATTGCATGTACAGTTGTATGCGAATGTTTGGGCACCCCTGGGGAAAAGAAAATGTTCCAATGAACCTTTCTGTGAACAGATGTTGACCTGATCTTCACATGTTACAAAAGTGAAACAAGATACCCTTCCTGATCTTTACAGGATCACAATTTAGTCACATTTTACATGGATTCTAAATATTCGAGAGTGAACATGGCACGTGCAAACGTTTGGGCACCCTGTTAGTAATGATTAAACATCTCTTTAGCAGATAATACTACATTCTTTAGCTGACTTATGAGTCTTTCTATTCTTGAATTTCTTCCCTCTCTTCCTTGCAGAACATTTCTAGCTCAGAAAGATTTGTGGGTCTCTTTGAATGCACTGCATGTTTGAGATCTCCCCGCAGATTCAAGTCTAGGGACAGAGATGGTCATTCCAAAGTATTTGTTCTTCTTCCTTATAAATATTTCATGGTTGATGTTGAGGTATGTTTTGATCATTGTCTTGCAGAAATATGAAACGTCTTTTCAGCTTCAAAATCCTGACTTACTGTTGGACAATAGCCTGTAAGATTTGTTGATATTAATTTCAATCCATTCTTCCTACCACCCTCACAATAATATGAGTTACCATGGCTACCACATAACCCATAAGCTTAATAGAGCCACCCCCCCCCCAGCTTAACCATTGGCAAGGTGTTGTTTAATTGAAATTCTTCACCCACATTTTTTACTCAAAAAGTATGTTTATGACCATCAGGGACAATTTTATTTCATCAGTCTGATGCACATTGTTCCAAAATTATTCAGGCTTGTCAAAGTTTTCTTTAGCATACTTAAGACATTGTGTTTTGAGATGTGGTTTTAGAGAAGGCTAACACCTGTTTGTAGATCCTTGTGTAATATACATTGTACAAACAGTCCAGTGTCAGCTAGTGTGTTCTGAAGGATTACGCTGACCTCCTTTGTTCTTTTGTGCAGATCTAACCCGTTTCCGGACAAGTCTGTGGGATATTATACTCAATCTTCCAGATCATACTTTAGCTTGAACTGTTCCATTTAACTTCCATTTCTTGACAATGTCTCTGAGAATTGAAACTGGCAGCTGGAATAACTGAGTTTTTTTTTAATAACCTTTTCCTGTTTTCTGAAAGTCAATATCTTAATTTTAAGTCCTCAGACATCTGCTTAGAGGAGACAATGGTTGTTGAAACCGGGCAGAACAACTGTCACAGTCTGACAGAATAGAAGCTATGGAGTTGCTTCATAGTAATAGTTAAACATGGCAATTGATCTCACCTGACTAATTGAAGCACTACTGAGTCAACCAACCTTTCCCTGCCTTAGTAATCATGCTTTTAAGAAGATATTAAGAAAGGTCCAGAAGGGGGCCATGTTGACTTTTGTTTGTTATTTTGCATCTATAATGAATGCAACTGAATAAAAACCTTGTATTAAAGGTGCTATTTGTAGAATACTTGTAGAACATATCTAATTTCTCTTTCAGTGGCCAGCATCCAAAAGCTGTAGAATATGTACTTCATGAAATTTCATAAATCAGAAAAAGCAGTTTCATACACAATGCAATGCATATTTTGCAGATTGAACAGGACTTGCAATGAGGACTTGACGAGTTGTGATTCCACAGTCTTTTTCAATGGGCACTCCCTGCTTCATCTTTAAACAAATCTACACATTTTAGCCCGAGCTTTTATGAGTAACAAAGGACTGCAGTGCAGGGTAACATCCCATACTGTACATGCTTTTTTCATTTTCTTTGCACTTGTAAGCTGGTGAATTGAAAGAGGATGTATTTCTGTTTTTATGGTTTTAATTCTATGAATAGCATCTTTAAAATTTTCATGTTGGAACTATATAAACATATATAAACTATATAAACACTGGGAGTGTTAATCTAACACTTAGGGTGTTGATTTAACACTTAGGGTGTTGATTTAACACTTAGGGTGTTGTTGATTTAACACTTAGGGTGTTGATTTAACACTTAGGGTGTTGATTTAACACTTAGGGTGTTGATTTAACACTTAGGGTGTTGTTGATTTAACACTTAGGGTGTTGATTTAACACTTAGGGTGTTGATTTAACACTTAGGGTGTTTATTTAACACTTAGGGTGTTGATTTAACACTTAGGGTGTTGTTGATTTAACACTTAGGGTGTTGATTTAACACTTAGGGTGTTGATTTAACACTTAGGGTGTTGATTTAACACTTAGGGTGTTGATTTAACACTTAGGGTGTTGATTTAACACTTAGGGTGTTGATTTAACACTTAGGGTGTTGATTTCAGCAGTTTGTAGCCAGCATTACCGTACATGACTTAGTCTTCTTCGGTTGTTTTCCTGTCACTCTGTTGAGGTTGGGCGGTGGAGAAATGGTGTGATGTACCTTTAACAGCAGCGCTTCTAGGAGCTGCAGTTACCTTAACTAGATTAGAGCTAATTGGATTGGAGATTGTCTTGTGAAGGCCATGTAGATGAGGAGAAGAGGGAGGTGTGGGTTAAGGGCTAACATTCATATACAGTATGGATGATGTTCTAGACAAGGCCAATGTGGTTAGCAAGTCAGAGTTTGGATTGTACTCCACAGACATTTTGCTCTTGTGAGTTATTCTGACTAGTAAATGTCTTTGATCAACATTGGCTGCTGTCTCCAACATTGTACTACTATCGCAATTATTGTAGGGTTATATTGGTTTTGTGTTGCAAAATAGTTTTAAGAAAAACATATAACTAAAATACATTGCTTGCATGATTATTCAACCCATCTGAAACAACTGGCACAGATGGAAAAGCTGCTTCAAAAAGAACACTAATTAGGTCAAAGCTCCTTGTGTAGCACAAACCTAACACTGCCCATTCCTCCAGACACACCTTCCGTTCGATCAAGTGCGGTGGTGGCAGAAAGGATCTATGCAGATGCTTCTTAACAACAAGGATTAAGCATCTTATTACAATTAATGGTAAATTGGATGGAGCAAAATGCAGGGTAAAACAGCTTTAGTCTGCTTTAGTTCCTTCCTGAAATTTGAGAGAAAATGTTCCTTTCAACAGGACATTAACCCCAAGATGTCACACACCAACTCCAAAAGACCTAAAGAAATGCGGCGATAGGTGGCGCTACCAAATTATTCTGTGGTATTGAGTTGAATACTTGTCAATGCAACATATTTCAAGTTTATTTTTCATAAAAAAATATTTCCCAATATCAACCCAATCTTGTCTTACATTGATTATGAGTTTCAAAGTTTAAAACAAATCGAATACAACGACAATTCCCTGTATGATTTCTGTTTCTGTAAAAAGAATTGTTCATGGGTCTAATTACTTTTCCACTGTTTAAAGCCTTTATTTTTCCACTGTATAATCTCTTACCCAAACAGCCATTAATCAGATTTGTGAAATTATGGAAAAATGTAGAAATTATTTGTTTCTTTTTTCCCTCAAAAATGCTCTTGTACATTAGACAAATTTATTCAATTTATTTAAACTTTCTTGCAGGATAAAAACAATTGAAAACAATCATTTTACAATTTCAGAGTGATGTTTTGACCCCTTGTGTGGGTTAACGTCATGAAATAGACTAGATAATTCCACAACCCTTGAGACATTTCCAGGGTTTGTTCGTGTGCCCTGTTCCTATGAGATTTGCATTCACAGAGCACAAAACGGTTCAATCCACAACAGATTCTTCACTCTATGTTAAAGCGACCCCAGGACTGGACTATCAGGAGACCATCTATTTGGAGCTTCAGTTCAGCTGGTGTTCTGATGATTACATTTTATTTTGTTCAAACTGAAAATGTTTTTTTTTAAGGTCACACAATTATCAGATGAAGTATCCCTTTGTCTTAACACTTCTAATGGACTTAGTAAATTTATGAGGAATAATAAAATGTGAACACAGCAATAGAATTAAGTGACATTTTCTGGAAATTACTGATGGTGGAAATGAAGTCACCCATCTGTAACCCAGCCCTCTGGAAATGACTCCCTCTTAGCCAAGGAAGATTTTATGAGGATTCATTATATCTTTAGGTCAAGAGGGTTTTACAATGCTCTCTGTTATATATACCTATCTGAGACGCTATGCTTTACTCTTATGGACAGCTGGGAATTCTTTCATTTGAGTCAGTTTCTTGGGTAACTTGGAGCCCTCTTAGCGGTTTAAACTGTGTTGCTCCCTACTGTAACAAGCATAGGTGATGTCGTAAATTAGTGTTTGGTTTTCTACGCAACGGTCTCCTTCCAACAACAGCAACACTTTTGTTGCTGTTGAAAAAAGCCCTGTGGAAGCATCAGACACCCAGTGAACTATGACCTCCAGACACCTCCAGGCACAGGAAATAGGCTTGTTTCAGTGCCGAGCAGGCATTGGTTAAGGTGTATTTACCAGAGCCAATCAGCAGTAATTACTAGCGAACTCAGCATGAGATCAAAGGCGAGACTGATTCAGAGATTTCCAACACGAGAGCACAGGGCTAGTATCTACATCACCTGTGACTATAACTGCTGCCTGGTCCCTATTGCCTTCACAGTATCATCAGGTGTGTGCACGTGTCTGGTGGTGACTTCAGTGGTGTGCACGTATGTCTTCGGAGAGGACCAGTGGCTCCCCAATAGTGCACATCAAGCTCGGCCTTGTGCACAGTTTGAATCTGTGTATATTTGCGTACATGATAATGTTAATGAAAATGTGTGTTTAAGACTTACAATTAGGTCCACAAATATTAAAATATTTAAGATGAAAGTGAATATTTTCAGCTGTTATTTGTACATATTTATATCCAAAGTGGATGAATAGTGTAGTAATTACAGCACTTAAAAGGTATCCCCTTTTAATATGCTGTGTTAGACAGCTGAATATTTATGTCCAAATATTTATGGACCTAACTGTGTAAGCAGCCCCTGAGCGATGCTGACTCAAGGCTGTGTCTGTGCCCCCAGGCCCAAGATCATGATGGAGCCCCAGGAACACAATGATGAAAGTGCTCTCCTCTCAACACAGGACCTGGAGCCGTCAAAAGAAGAAGATCTCCACGGAGTTCATCCTCAATTCAGGTAGCTAACACACATCCACACATACTAGCAACAGTCACTAAAATGCATGAGAAGTAACCAATTGTAAAAAATAATTCTGCTGTAATTACTGTCTGCAAAATGGAGTAAGGTACTTATCTCTTTGTTTAAAAATACAGAAAATAAACATTGCCTGTAATGTAGCACATAAAGTTCATGATGACAGACAATGTCATTACCGGCGCAGCCATCTTATTTGCAGATGAGACCATTTTAGACGAATGGGTGTCTAACAAAAGGTTGGCTAATGAAAACAGAATTAAAACAAAATGTAACGTTACTTACCAGAAAAACTGAACTCCCGACTCCTTTGAGTGTCCTGTCATACAACTGAACGCTAAACAAGACATTAGGCGACCAAAGTGACAGTCACAACATAGCCACGCGGTAAAACACCCCCTGCTTTATCACCAATTTTAAAATCAACAAGACCATAATTTAAAAAATGAACATCATTCTGTTTTGCAGAAGATTAAAAACTAGCGATTGAGACCATAAACTAAATATGAAAATGTTTACTGAGGTAATAAATCAATTGGGAAGTGGCTGACTCTCTCATAAACTTTACAGAAACCGACGTCTTTTGCAACCAAACTTGTTCAGCTGGAATTCAGATAGAACGCAGGTTTAAGGTTCTTCTGCATTTGCACCACTTTGCCAAACCGGATGCTCACCCTGTGATACATACTAGTATAATAAGGTATATTACAAAATATACAGACTATATGATGTGTCATTGACTTTTCATTTAAGCCTATCGTACATTAAAGTAATTTAGCAAACAACATAATCCTCCGGCTGGCTTCAGTTTTACCTTAAAACACTAACAAAAACATCAGTATTAGCATTTGAAACTAAATATTTAATATAAATATTTGTAAAATCACTCAAATAAAGTGCACTATCAGAATAGGTATTAAAAAGCATCATGTCAAACTTGTTCAAAAGAAGAGACGGCCAACCAATCACATTTCTGTTGTCAAGCGATTGCTTAGCATCTATTACCCACAATGCACGGTGTGGCAAATTGACAACTAAAGCAAGTGAATATACTCTATGAATATCCCCATTAATATCGATCTTAAAGCCGGGGACCGTAACGAACGTGCAAACCTTCCATAAGGTTTATTATTCTAAACGCACAGTGTTGTGCTTTCAGGAAATGTAAACGAAATACATATATACTTCCCCTACACATAATTGCCTAAAGTTGGAAGTAGCAATGGGGTTAAGAATATATGTGTGTGCTTGGGTCGGTTGTGGGGTGGACGGCCGTGTCACATAAACATTGGACTTTCATTCAGGAGGTCAGTGTTCACATCCCGCCTGGAACCAATAGTGAATTTGTTAGTGAATTAGAGACTTATTTACATTGACTACTTAACTTAAATAACAAACGTACTTATTTAAACACAAATCATCTATTATTCTAACAATTAAATCTAGTTATTTTCTTGTATTTATAATGTTATTTACATTGCAACGAAGTTGCTACCACAAGGTGGTTGAGTAAAGGCATGACCCGCCCTACTCTCCATTTGACTGGCTAGTACCTATTGACTTTGTTTGTTGGATTGGATTAGTTTGAGGAAGAGGAGTGGGATTGGGTAGGTTTAGTGTCGGGGTAAGCCAATCAGAGGCAGAGTAGGGCAGGACTTGCCTTCGCCATCCTTGGAAAAAAAACATTGGTACTACAACCTTCTACTACAGCCTGGCGCTAAAATGATGATGACCTCTCCTTATGCGCAAGTTAAATACATATATATGCGCAAGTGTTTAGTACCAGTATAAATTTATGTGCAAGTGAAGAATTCAATTTTGCCCCAGGCTGCTTCTCATATTAAGCAGCAGGTCCTCTGTATCAATGATTTTACACATGCAGCCATGTAGACCTAAAGCACATTTCAGCACGTTTTTCTGATTTCTTTGGCTCTCACATTCCTGCTGGCAGGTAAGTGAGATAACTGCACTGTGGGACAGGTTAGAGCATGCTGGTGTAACCTGAAACCATGCGGCTTTGCCTAGTCACAAATCCCACTATAGATCCCCTGTATTTCCATAGAGCTCTGGTCAAAAAGAGCACACTACAGTGTACAGGGTATTGGCTGCCATTGTGGACTGAGTCCTGCTCTAACTGTGGAGCTGCTGGGGTTTATATAACCAGGTAGTAAGGCAGAAGGAGAATTATAATCCCAGATGGGATTTAACAGTATGCTACCAGAGTATAGTCGGTTGTTGAGTTTTGGCTCTGTTGACTATGAAACTCAGATCTGTGTTGTTGATGCATGTATCTCTGCTCTACATGTTGTACTATTATTTCATGTCATCTGTAGAGGGGAGAATAAATACCTATCTTGCTATGCTAACAGTCAAAGTATAACTGTATCTTGCTATGCTAACAGTCACAGTATAACAGTATCTTGCTATGCTAACAGTCACAGTATAACTGTATCTTGCTATGCTAACAGTCACAGTTTAACTGTATCTTGCTATGCTAACAGTCACAGTATAACAGTATCTTGCTATGCTAACAGTCACAGTATAAGTGTATCTTGCTATGCTAACAGTCACAGTATAACAGTATCTTGCTATGCTAACAGTCACAGTATAAGTGTATCTTGCTATGCTAACAGTCACAGTATAAAAGTATCTTGCTATGCTTTCAGTTTGATGCTGAGTTTTTAGTCAAAGTGCATGTTTAAAAGCATTGTTTTGACAGTATTGTTCTTACAACTTATTTATTAATAAGATTTGGTTTGTCAAATTACAAACAAGTCTAAATGAACACTAAGGCAACTAGTGACATTAGCCTTTAAAGCTGCACTATGTAACTTTGCATTCATTTGTCCTGTCGGACCGAATTTTACGTATATTTTAACATTTATTTTTTATTGATGTTATTATGTTTATACTAGATCCAGCAATAATAAAGGGACAATATAAACAATTTCCAAAAATACTGATGATTATTTCGTCCATAATATTAGCTTAGATAATACAAAATACAGACAATAGTAGAATAGTAAAATTTACATTTCACAATATTAACTAGAAACAAATGGATGTTTTCAACTCCTGGATCCAATATGCTAGTTCTTAACTTTTAATAGACCTGAAACATAACTTTTGCAGTTTTTTGTAGTTTTCTAAAAAGTTACATAGTGCAGCTTTAACCTTTGACTTCTCAGTGCCTTTTGTTCTATTTCCTCTTCAACTGAATTATAGAAAGTGAATCAGTCTTCCGTCTGCCTGTGGGAGGTTTTTCTTGTCTAATTTATCTTGTAATAGGCTTGTAATTAGCCACGCTATTCAATAACTGCAGCCAAGGACACTTTGACACACATGCGCACACACACACACAAACAGTTCTAATTAACCCATTCTTACATGGTAAACATTGTTCCTGACCAACTCTCTGCCCTATTTCGTTCAGTAAGAATCAGGTGCTTGAGTTAGAACTGGTGGACTCAAATAACCCTTTCTTCTGGAAATGTATATTCCATTTTATATTCTTCATGGTACTGTACTTTCATGTGTTCAATATCCCGGCTGGAGTTTACATCAGGGAGAGGCAGATACAGTATGTACGGGAGGGTCCGTCGCCATGGATTGCCTGTGTTTTTCATAACCACACTCTCCTCCACCTAGGAACCAGATCAGCTCCTATTTATAATATCCAACAGGCTGCGGAGGACAGAGAATCAAGATGCAGCCAGCCTTTAAATGTATCTCCCTAGGATGGCACTGTAACCAACTAGCTGCACTATTATTGGGAAATAGTCCAGACAATGCAGTAAGGAAATAGTCCAGACAATGCAGTAAGGAAATAGTCCAGACAATGCAGTAAGGAAATGAAAAGTAATGAGTGACGCCTGTAGTCTGTATTGCAGTCTCGTCTTTTAGCTGCTGTTCATCAAAATATGTTGGAGTTTATTAAATTAATTTAACGGTCGTAACATCCCAATTTTTCATTTTAAATCACAATTAATTTTTTGGGAGCCACGTGAAAAATGTTTAATACATTCTAAATAAGAAATCAAGCACTAAGGGGTGTGGCCTATGACAAATATACCGCGGCTATAAGCTGTTTGTTAGCACGATGCATTGTAGAGCTTAGATATGGTAGTGTATATTAGCAATATACAGTATCAAAAACAATGAGATGCCTTATTGCTTTTATTAATTGGGAACCAACACAATTAAGAGGACTAAAAAGTTATGTGATGTCATACATTGTCACATACCACGGCTATCAGCTAATCAGCATTCAGGATTCACCTCATAACAGACATTAGTCATGCTAAATGTCATCCATGGAAGATAGATATTGGCAGTCCCTGCTGACTGTAAGAAAGAATGAGCTGTTTCCCAAGAGCAGAAATTAAAAACCCCAGCTATTCGCCACAGGGTTTCTAATATCCCCTGTTGACTACAGATGTGTGGAGTGAAAACAGGACTATTCCCTCGAACAACCTTACCAGAGACAGCACAGCAAAAAAATCTGTCAGTGATGAACTTAAGACTGTCATTAAAAAGACAATGTCTAAAGACAAGTCGTATCAATACTGCAGCCCAGTTTGGAGGGCTCTTGTTGTGCACTCAAACTCATAACCTAACCTTGTGCAACAGATTACCTGCTGTTTCCAGATAGGAGTAGCTGAAGACTGTGATTTATAGAGCCTTTCTTCTCAGCTGTGGTAGGCAGCTGCAGGCGAGACCTAGTTCTTTCTCTTCACCAACCCTACAAGATATCCCGCAGCCTCAACACTGCCTTTCGTCCAGCTGCTTAGCCGGAATGAACCAGCAAATATTGACACAAAATGTTTTGTACATTGATAGTGCATGAATGACTGGACGGCTATAAATGCTTGTTCACTGAATTTTTCACTGTATATTTACAGATGTGACCAAAGTTATTTGTACCCTTTCATTTATATAACGCACCACTTACCCTAAAAGGTATTGGAATTGAAACATATTTTGTCGTCCATACATGCCTTTGGTTTGCAGTGCAGTGGAACAAAACAAAAAACTTGTGAATATAACTAAATTTTTGTTTTTCTATACATTTTTCAGACATTCTAAAATGGCCTGGATAATATTATTGCTAAGTTTAAAAAAAATGGTATTGTAGTGTTACCTCAAGCAAAGTTCGATTCCTGGCTGTGCCAAATGTCATTGTGTCCTTGGGCAAGGCACTTCACCCTAAGTTGCTTTAGGGAGAATATCCCTGTACTTTAGGTAAGTTGCTCTGGATAAAAACTTCTGCTGAATGACTAAAATTTCTAATTGAACTGTAAGCAGACATTCTCATTTAATTGGTATCACAGGTGTCTTTAATCACATAATCACTCATTCAGCCAGTTTAAATTGAGACAAGTTTTTACTCTGCTGTTTTTTGTGACACACTGAACATGGAAAATAGAGTTATCTGAGGAGGTTAGGAAGAGGCATAGTCAGCGTAAAGACCCCAACTGGAGTTATTAATTAATTAAATTATTATGCAAATGATATTTTACACAGATTTTCCTAAATAGTCATTGCAAATGACACTCAGTATCATTTTCAGGTCACCAAACCTTAGGGTATAAGTCGAATTTCATTGAATAAACCACACAATGAAAGCAGTATTTAAAAAAACGTGAATATATGAACACAAACAAAAGAATACAAAATAAATACAAATATTAAACAGGAATGGCATGCATTATATATACAGATATTATACATGCATTATACAGACATTATACATGCATTATATAGACATTATACATGCATTATATAGATATTATACATGCATTATACAGACATTATACATGCATTATACAGACATTATACATGCATTATATAGAAATTATACATGCATTATACAGACATTATACATGCATTATACAGACATTGTACATGCATTATATAGATATTATACATGCATTATACAGATATTATACATGCATTGTACAGACATTATACATGCATTATATATATATTATACATGCATTATATAGACATTATACATGCATTATATAGATATTATACATGCATTATACAGACATTATACATGCATTATACAGACATTATACATGCATTATATAGACATGGCCAAAAGTATTCAAATTTTTTATTATTAGTAGTTTTCTCTTTACTAAGTAGAATTTGACAAAGGATTTTGTATGCACCATTCTTTATTTCACATTCAAAAGAACAGAAACTTGTTTTAATGTTACATATTACTTGAAATATTAAACCTACACTACATAAGGTTTTTTGAAAACTACACAAAAATACAAAAAACTATGTTTTAGGATTAGTAAAGGTTAAGAACTAGCATGGATCCAAGGGTTGAAAATATCAATACATTCAACAGTAGAATAGCAAAATCAACATTTCACAATATCTAAATAGAAACAAATGCATATTATGGACAAAATAATAATGTGTATTTTTGGAAATTGGTTATATTGTCCCTGCATTATTCCTGTGTTCAATAAAAACATATATATATTTAAAATAATTTTAAGGTCTATGTAAAATTGGGGCCGACAAGACAAAGGTATGGGAAGATAAATAGGTCAGCTTTAAAACAAATGAAAATGGCACAGACATTTCTGCAAAGAGCTGAAACTTGCAGTTAAAAAAAGCATCCATCCAACCTCAGATAACTGGAATGATTTGCTGAAGAAGAGGGGGCCAAACTACCAGTCGAGAAATGTGAAAATTACATTCACAGCTACATACAGCGTTGATTAGAGATCAACATCAAAAATCAAGTTTCTGTTCTACTGAATGTGAAATAAAGAATGGTGGATACCAAAATTTTGTCAACTCAGTTCTGAGAAAAAAAGTGGAATAGTTTGTATAATACTGTTCAATAATTACTTCAATATTTCTATTCATTTTGTATTGCTTTTGTTTGTATTAATATATTTGGACTCATTCAAATATGTTAAAATAGATAGTTCAAAGTACTATGATGTCCTGTAGGACATTGTTGGCATATGTATTGTTTGTTGGTGTGTTGACTGATGAAAGATCCTGCACTCTTTTTGCCTCAGAGGTTTGGTATAATGAGCTCTATATTTGTTTCCTGCTGACTTGCTAAAATGAAATGTCGCCGAAAGGAACAATGTGCTCTTATCGACCATGCTGATTTATTTATTTATTATTTATGTATTTTTTACTTTCTGTATATTTCTACCATATTTATTTACTGTTAGTTTCTCTATCCATCTCTCGTTATTAGCCTGTATAAAGACATCTTTGAAATGGCTTCCTTTTCAAATATCTGAAATTGGCATTTTGTAGAAATGGAAAAAGGTCCTTACTGAACAATGGGTGGAATACTCTTATTAGTTTATCAGAGAACCATTTAGGATTTAGTTAAATCTTTTGTATAACTGATGCTTTTAATGAAAGGTAAAAGCTTTAATGTTCAATAACGTTTCACCTCCATGTTCATATTCATTATACAAGTATGTTCTTTTTATATTGTCTGGCTTACCATTCCATATAAAGTTAAATATATATATAAATATATAAAATATATGTCCACGTCCCCATGAGCCCACTTTATTGGTAATCTACACTGCAATGTAAAAATTGTCTTTTAGTGCTCCAATTCTTAATATAGTACATTTATCTTAATTAGATTTTAATCCAGATATGATTGAAAAGGTATCTAGATCCTTTAGGAGGCTATTTAGTGATTCCATCTGAGGTTGTAAGAGAAAAAATGAGTCATCAGCATACAAGTTTGTATGCCATGGATTTCTAGGCCCTTAATGTTGTTGTTAGTTCTGATTTTATTGCCTCATATTTCAATTGCGACCGTAAATAGGTAAGCAGACAGAGGATATCTCTGCTTAACACCTCTTGACAGATTGAAATCTTGCGCGATATAGCCATTATTTATAATTTTACATTTAGGGTTACTGTACATAACTTTAACCAACTTCATGAGAGAGTCTCCAAAATTGAAATATTCCAAGCTTTTATAGATAAAGTTCAATTGAATTTTATCAAAGACTTATTCAAAATCAGCTATGAAAACTAGGCCCGATATTCCAGATAGTTCATAGTGTTCTATTGTTTCTAAAACTTATTTTATATTGTCTCCAATGTATCGACCATGCAGGAAGCCTGTCTGATTAGGATGAATAATATCCGATAAAACCTTTTTAATTCTAAGAGCTGTGCATTTGGCAAAACTTTTGGCATCACAGCACTACAGTGTAAGAGACCTCCAGTTTATTGGAACCAGTCTTCCCAGATTGTTCCCAGTAGCACTTTGGTCTGGATGAGTAGTGTTTGCTTCCGTTTGACTGGGTCAGATAACTTTTGTTGTCTGTCACACCTGCTTCTCAACACCCTTGAACCCCAACACAGTTACTGCCATAAACGAGCAATTATACCATTTCATATGGTGCCAAGGCCACAGCGTTTCATAATACATCTGGATCAGATTCCACCATCAAAGAAAATATGTCTGTTCTCAAACTACAGTAGATGAAGATAAAAGCCGATAGAAGTAAATAAGAACAAAACATATTTTACATGAATCACAATGATGATTTCTTGTGTTTCACTGAACAACAGTGGTTGGAGTTATAGAGGAACAGTAATATCTCTCCTTTTCACTCGTTCCTGACTTTCCATCACAGGATACAGTTGATTGATGACCTGTCATATGAAGATGTGAAGAAATGCTACAGGGGCTCAGTGAGTATGTTGTCCCGTTTGTATTAAATATATTGTATTATAGTATATTAAATCAGTACCCTATTGATTTTTCACATCAAAGATTATGGACTGGTTACAGGCAGCCATTGACCTATTTCTTGATTTAAATCCATGTACAGTGCCTTGCGAAAGTATTCGGCCCCCTTGAACATTTCGAACTTTTGCCACATTTCAGGCTTCAAACATAAAGATATAAAACTGTAATTTTTTGTGAAGAAGCAACAACAAGTGGGACACAATCATGAAGTGGATCGAAATTTATTCTATTAATTTATATTAATAGCCGAATTTGGATACAGAAAGATTTCCCAAGCTTTAAACATCCCAAGGAGCACTGTGCAAGCGATAATATTGAAATGGAAGGAGTATCAGACCACTGCAAATCTACCAAGACCCGGCCGTCCCTCTAAACTTTCAGCTCATACAAGGAGAAGACTGATCAGAGATGCAGCCAAGAGGCCCATGATCACTCTGGATGAA
>JACXGM010021396.1:0-17300 GCA_016801145.1 Umbra pygmaea
CGAGCAGTGTGATATGAATTCAACAGCTCGGCGACACGTGGTTGGAGGAAGCACGTTAGTGCCATGCCCATTTGTGGACTTTCATGGCAAACCTTGGAATGAAAATGTATTTAAATATTGGGTACGTATAAATACACATCCAAAATGGGAGGCTTAAAACAGTATTTTGTTAATTGCATAAGTCATAGCCCACATCATTTAATAATCATAATTTATTCAGCAATGGAACTTGAAGCTACAGACTGAAATCCAAATGGCCATACATTCCCTTAATGGATGGATTTATTAAATTTATTATCTGACTAGTTTGATTGTTGCAGCAATAAATGGTTTGTATTTAATCACCAGTATTTGAAAATGTACAAACATTCCTTTTAGTTTGGTAGGCGACCCAGCATAATACACAACAGCCTCACGCATAGTGACCATGGAGTGTAGAGGTCGTTTGGATGAGCCCCATCAACCAGTACAAGTTATCTAGTTAGAGACAAATCAAACGTGTCATCCTTGAAAAATCCCATTACAGTTATTTTTTCTATATCTGCCTTGTCTGAGGATTGGAAACTAATTCAACAATGAGCCACGGAGATGCGGAACATCAGGTGACTGGAACACAGGGCGTATGTAAGACTGTGTCAAAGCGTTACACCGTCACACTGACTGGCACCTCATTACCTCATTTCCATAGGTTCATTGTTCAATGCCGGGGCAGAATGTTCATTCAGTCTTAGTGCAACGTTAATGAAACATTAGCCGCCGACTTTTGGTTTGGTGGTGGACTTAAAACAACGTTGTGCTAAGGTAGAACGTCCATTAAACATACCAAACTTTTAGATGTATTTATTTGTTTACATGAGGGTTTCGCCGAGCAATGGGGGTAGTGTGAATTTGTCATGGCGTCAAGCTTCCGGCCCTGGGTATTACGAGCAGAGAAGGAACGTTAAGTCAACGCACTCATGTTGTGTGCAGAGGGTTCATTGTGGAGTACGAGTTTAAACCAGGCAGTGGGTTAGACAAGGCAGTGGACTCAGCTGGCAATCCCCGCACTGTCTCATTTGGACAAGCTGTCCAAGGAGAATGTTTACTCTGAGCTGTAGTTCTGCCCGTCAACCCCCTCAAACACCATATATAATTCAGAGGCGGCAGGCAGGAACGAGCACTGAGGAAGGGCAAAAAATGAGGGATAAAGAGAACTGTGGCAATACAGTTTGTTTTTCAGAGATCCACAAGGGTCTCTCTTTTTTCCCTGCCACTTTCTGTCATTGATTTAAGGAGGGGATGCCTTTTTATGTGGCTTTTTACTGCCAATCTAAACCCAATTCGTCGACTCTATCAACGCTCTTCTCTTCTTCAGTGCGATCTTATTGTTACAGCGTAATGACAACACCCACAGTCTGTTTTTTCAATAGATTTTTCGAGGCGTCTGAGAGAGACAGTGTGTGAGTAAGGTGTGTGTGCGCTACAGCCAGGCAGCTCTTGGCAGGTGAGCCTCGGGGAGGCCAGGCCAGAACGCGGACCGACATATGGCTATTCTCGACGGAACCAGTTATCGCCCCGTAACAATGTAGACCTGACAAGAGGCGGTCTTAACAAGAGGAATCAGATCAGATCAGACCGGCAGGACCAGCTGTCACTGCACACACATGCAAGAGAGCGAGGCGGGGATACATGAAGGAATAAATCAGACAAAGGGGAAGAGATATTGTAAAAAGATAAAGGGTTAGTTGTTAGAGTGAAAGGAGAGAAATTGTGGAAAGAGATTGGTGAGAGAGATTTGCTAACAAAACACATTTTCAAGGTGAAAATGCCATATGGTAACACGGCATATAGAATTCAGATTACACCAACTAGGTACCTGCAAGTAAAATGTTTCCACTTATGTACTGAATAAAATCTTTGGTGCTGAATTGTGATAAGAATCAGATGGCTTGCTGACTTGTGTTTGGAGGAAGCATGTGAGTGCCCTCGACCATCCAGTACCTGCTGAGAAGTTGTTGACCTGATTTGTACATTGGGAAGTGATTCTGTAGCAAAGCCCTCATCTACAGAGATCATGCTAATAAAAAGAGTGCTTAAAGCCAGCTAGTGTTGTCAATAAATCCTTCAAATTGAACAAGAGAGAGGCAATGTAGTGTGAGCAGGGATAATGCAGGGAGAGATTTGCCTTTTGTCTGTCTCTTATGAATGGAGGTGGGGTTGGGCGCCATGACAGAAGAGCACGTCCGTACAGTGTATTAATCATGGGTTTCTGTCTCCCTCTAGGGCACAGTAAAGCAGTGCGGGATATCTGCTTTAACAACACCGGGACACAGTACATGAGTGCTGCCTACGACCGTTATCTCAAACTCTGGGACACTGAGACAGGTCAGTTCAACAGCCTCCGGTCACCATGACCACATGGAATGTTCCACCACTAGGGCCTGAAATAAACCCCTGGCTATTACGACTTTTGTTTTTGGGAATTTGCGTATAGGAATTACACTATATAGCCAAAAGTATGTGGACAACTAATCATCACACCCATATTAGATTGTTGACATCCATTTCTAAAACCATGGACATTACTATGGAGTCGGCCTCCCCCTTTGCACCTATAACAGCTGCCACTATTCTGGGAATGTTTCCAAATGATTTTGCAGTGTGTCTGTGGGAATTTGTGCCAATTCAGCCAAAAGAGCATTTGTGAGGTCAGGCACTGATTTTAGACAAGAAGGACTGGCTTGCAAGGGGCATTCCATTTTAGGGTCACAGTCATGCTGGAACAGGAAAGGGCCTTCTACAAACTGTTGCCACAAGTACCCAATTGTTTAAAATGTCTTTGTATTAGGGATGCACCCATACCGTTTTTTCATTATCGATACAGATCCGAGTACTGAACTTTGAGTACCGATCCAATAGCGATTTCCAATCCACCTAATCTATGCCACAATATTGGTTGAATCAGTTTTAATTTGTCTAAGATTACTAATGAGATAATCCTAGCATTGGCTTAATTAGCTCCCATTAAATCTACACGTATGTGTCTTCGACAATGTAACCAAACACAATACAACAATACCTTTTAATAGTAAACCAGCTTCTGGTGAAGTAAAATAGTTGATTAACCTGTTAAGGATCCAGCCCTAAGGAAAGACTGAAATTTGTGGATATATAAAAATATTTTAGAATAAGTGTACACCATGAATCTGGCACAAGATGAAAGAAAATACATACATTGTTTTCTGAATCACATAACAAATGCAAATAAAAAGGCACATTGAAATTGGGTTCTGGAAACACTTCCAGTCATGTCCCCCAAGGGAGGACAACATATGTCTAAAATCTTAGTGATAGAGTCAACAGCCAAGGAGCTATTTACTATTTTGTAAGAGGACCCCAAATATCCTTCACGATTGTGCCCAGACATACCCAAATGTACCCAAGTGTCCAAATTAATAATTTTCATATCAATAACTATAAAAACATGATATGGTTACAAAAAGTTTATATTTTTACCAAACACACCTATTCATACAAATGGCTAAGTTAGCAGCCAACAACGGCCTAGTGTCAAATTAGAACTAAACTTTCATATAATCACATGCTAGTTTCTCTACTTTGTGCACTTGCAATAATCTAATGTGAAAACAAACCAGAGCATTCCAATGTTTATTGTTCAAATGTTTCCAAGCCAATGACAATAAACAATGAGCAAAGGCTAAACAAAGGCCAAATGTTTGTCAGACATGGATGTATTACCTGAGTCCCAATAGCGAACAGGTTTGTTTACAATGCACTCAAGTAATATGATAACGTGGTTTTCATTATTCTTCTAGCTATTGCTAATCGGAAATGTTAGCTAAATATGTGAGATTCTAAGCTTTCTGTACATATAAGACATGTTTGTTTACAGTAAAAGTAGCATTTGTGTGAAGAGTGGTTTTAATCAAGTAATAATGATGATGATAATAATAATAACCTTTATTTATATAGCACCTTTCATACAAGGAATACAGCTCAATGTGCTTTACATCAATAAAAGTAAAATAAAATGGAAGAAATTTGCATCAATAAAAACATTTACATCAATAAAAGACAAAGAAATGTAAATCATAAAAAGCATAGAGCACATTTGCACAAATGTAAAGGAACATATTAAAAAGAGCATTTGAGTGCTGACTTTGTACATTTTTAACAGGTTTTTAAATATATCAAGAGATGATACTTCTTTGATATTTTTTGCTTCACAGCATGGTGGAGCCTCCATAAAATCTTACTGTGGGTAGCAAGTGTTTGTCTTAAAACGCTGTGTTCTTTTGCTACCCTGCATAGCGCCCCTTGTTTATGACCAAATAACTCCATATGTTTCATCAGTCCACAGCACCTTCCAAAATAAAGCTGGCTTGTCCAAATGTGCGTTTGCATACCTCAAGCGACTCTGATTGTGGCGTGTGAAGAAAAAGCTACTTCCGCATCACTCTCCGGGACAGCTTCTCCTTGTGCAAAGTGCGCTGAATTTTGAATGGTGCACAGTGACACCATTTACAGCAAGATGTGGTTGTAGATCTTTAGAGGTGGTCTGTGGGGTGTTTTTGACCGTTCTCACCATCCTTCACCTTTGACTCTCCGATATTTTACTTGGCCTGCCACTTTTGGCCTTAACAAGAACTGTGCCTGTGGTCTTCCATTTTCTCACTATGTTCCTCACAGTTAACACTGACAGCTTAAATCTCTGTGATAGCTTTTTGTAGCCTTCCAAAACAATTGTGTGTTCTAATTAATCAGTGCTAGGTAGTTACAGGTATTCAAATCAACAAAATTACAAGGGTGCCCAAGTTTATGCACCTGTCTAATTTCGTTTTGATGCTTATTGCACATTTTCTTTTAATTCAATTCAATGAACTAAACGTTTGCATACGACTGTATGATACTGCAGTTCAGGCTGGATTTCTCAAAGACTACCTCTGTGAAATCCAATTATATATGCACCTTGAAAAAGGTTTTTCAAACTCTGTCCAATCTGAGACAATAAATTCTTGAAGTAATAACAAATAATAAAATGTATTATACTTTTTACAATTCACCCGCCACATTGGCCACCACCGCTTACAACGGATTATAGCCCATTATTTTGTACGTAGGCAAACTTTCCTGGAAACATGCTTCGATCACTATTGTTTATGCAGCAAGGATACATCTACAATAATGGTTAACTTTCATTCTGAACGACCTGTCACTACAACAACTCGTGTTTACTGCACCATATTAGGACATGGTATCGGATCATTACATACACTCCATATGCTAAAAACCCATCCCCTATTTTTGGCCAATATCGGACACATTTCCGATCTGAGTATCTTATTGGTGCATGCCTATTTTGTTTCCGCCTGTAGCACTAATATGACCCTTCACTGGAATTATGGGGCCTAGCTCTGTAAAACAGACCCAGACCCGTATCCCTCGTTCACCATTGGCAGGGGTGTCCACATACTTTGGCTGTATAGTGTATATTTAAACAGCCATATGAATGGGGGAGGTAGACACTGAAACCATACAAATGGTCTAAGTATACGTGTTTTGCCACAGAAAAGTCGACAATAGCACAGTATTGATGCTGTTAATTGTATTAACTGGACTATGAATCTCAGCAAGGGAGCATTCTGGGGCACACTGGAAAGCATAGTTCACATGCTTGGTAACAGTTTTCATTTCATTTAGAGTTTAAGCTGCCTAAAACGTTAGATTAGCCAGATTTAGGCGATCAAGTGGGAAATTAATCTGTATACCAGCTTACTATATTTATTTTCATTAAACCATACCATTACAAACTATACTCATTTGACTCATAAAAAAAGTGGAGTGGAGGGTTGGTTTTTGTAATTCATTTTACTCGCCACAATAATTGTTGGTCCAACACGTTAAAAGTCCTGTTTACACTGTTCTATCTGAACCCAGCTCCAGCTTAGCAGCTGTCACAGAACATTACAGAAATGACATTAACAGAGCCATCTCTTTTTTTTTGGGGTGGGGGTGGTTTTCTTTTCAGTTCAATATCACACATGTCTAGGGGAGTGTGTTGTGTGAACTATTTAAGGTGGCCAGCACCTTTGGGGGAATTTGGAAAGAAAATGGTTGTAGTGGGACCAAGGCCTCTCTGCTCCCCCAGCAGAGGGCAGTACAGGGACTAATCCTACACTTGTTGCTCTGCATGCAGGGCCGGTTCTGTATGTTCTGCCGCCTTGGGCAAGACAATAAAATGCCCCTCTCCCACACACATTTATCAGTGTCCGAAACAATGCGTTGTTCAGGAATATTCAAGTGAAATAAGAATTATTAACAAATTAGTTTAGGCCTATTTACAGATTAACAAATTAGTTTATTTATATTTTGAATTTGATTGTCCAATATGAGAACTTTTATACATGTTTCAGAATTAGCCTCCAGCCGCGTAAAGTGGCCTCATTTCTCCGTAGTCAGTCAGCGATGTTTTCTCATAGTCGTAGCTAAGATGTCCATGGGGTCTTGTAATCAAAACACCTAAAGACAGAGGGGGTAGAGGGCGAGATTCACCAATTTAAGAACAATGGAGTCAGCTTATAGCGCTCATCATGTCCGCCCGGGTCAATTTGAGAAGTGAATGGTCGTTATTTGTTATAACCAAGTTTTATTTTATTTTTAAATTGTCATGCATATTCCACATGTATACATTTATTACATTAATTTAAAGTAAAGAAACAAATAGATTTGATATTACCAGAATTTATTGACTTGATGGCAAAATACTTATAAGTGTAGCGTAGTGTTTTATTTTTTAAATTAAAATAATGAGTAGCCTAAGGCCCTCCATTTGATCCACCTCTTTCCTACACAAACTGTAACAGAATGTGTGTATGATCAACACTTACCTTTTATTCACAAGTTGACTCGCCTGGCCTTCCTGGCAGCTCCATTAATTTCAATAAAAACAAACGACTGGCACAATGGGCGAGCGAAAGAGGAGGGGTGAGGACATAAACAGCATACAACCAAACAAACCCTATGCGCGATGATTGCGTTGCTATTAGCAGGTTTTTGCAATGGTGCCCTTATGGCGGGAGGGGAACTGCAGCTACGCCAATCTGGAGTGTGCGCCGGAGGGAGGCAGACAATTGTCAAAATGACGCCTCAAATTTGTGCCGCCCTTGGCGGCTGCCTACTCTTGCCCTAATGGGCGGCCCGGCCCTGTCTGCAAGTGCCTGGACCATTTCATAACATTAAAGCAACTTGTATTAATTCAGCTTGTATCGATTAAAGGAACATTTAGTATGGTTCATAGATTTATCAAGTGCATTGAAGATGGGTGTCTACTGTTGGGGCGTTTCTGCACTGTCACGTTGACCTGTGTCCTACCCAGACAGTCTGTAGAGGGTGTTTTAGAGTCTGTAAATTGTCCCCTCCACAGGCCAGTGCATCTCCCGCTTCACCAACCGAAAAGTACCGTACTGTGTCAAGTTCAACCCGGACGAGGACAAGCAAAACTTGTTTGTGGCCGGCATGTCTGATAAGAAGATTGTTCAGGTACTGGCATCAGTCACAAACTGACACACACACACACACACACACACACACACACACACACACACACACACACACACACACACACACACACACACTGCAGTGGTGTCCACAGAGCATGAAATACACTCTGTGATCTTGATTGTGTTACCTGCAGGTAAGTTTGTGTTCTTTTGAAGTGACAGGACTAGAACAGGTCCTCAATTGTGGACCATGTTCCATGGCTTCATGTAGAAAGGGCAGAGATTGAAGAGCACCACTTACCTAAGCACCTCCCCCTAACTAGAGAAGCAATTAAAAACAGCTTCTCGAATAATTGGATGTGTATGCAAACATGCTCTCATTGTTTATATTTCTCGCTCTTTCTCAGTCTCTAGGGTTGTATTGTGCTCTGAAGTCCCCTATTTAACCTGTGTTGTTGGTATTGTTCTAGTGCCTGGGATCCCAACCTGGGGGTCACACTCCCAATATGGGGCACCAATGTTTTCATTCTTGTTTAGAAACAAGCTGTGACATGGCAGAGAAGACACAACTCAATTAGAGCTCGGTTTATTACATTTTGGAAGAAATGTGCTCCAAAAGGTTTCTATAAGTATCTATCTAGAATAAACAATCCAACTTGCTGTGTACTTATTATAGTCAAACTCAAGCCCCGGCGGGACCCGCATTGGACAAACGAGGCCCTGAGGGAAATGGTTGGGAACTACAGCTCTACTGTTTGTGTGTGACAGTATGTGTGTGCGTCTTGCACTTAATTTACACAATGTGTGTGTGTGTTCTCATTTAATGTACCATGCTCCCCCCAGTGGGATGTTAGGACAGGGGAAGTTGTTCAGGAGTACGACCGTCACCTGGGAGCAGTCAACACCATCACGTTCGTGGATGAGAACCGTCGCTTCGTCAGCACGTCAGATGACAAGTCACTTCGTGTCTGGGAATGGTGAGTCACAGGGAGTTGCTTGAGCTTCTTACCTGCAAACCTAACCCATGTCTCCGATGTCGGCATCCGTACAATTAGACATGATGATTGAACAAGTTTGTCGATAGGTAGCTTCACTGCATGACTCTTCCATGCATTATTTACATAATACTGTACATGTCTGGCATGTGCGTCAGAGCTAACACCAGAGTTCTAGGTATTTCACTGGAAACTGAGGACATTTCCTGGGTGGTTGGCAAGTGACAACGTGGGTATCAGTATGATGGAATGTGTTTGGTTGTGTGTGTTAAGAGTTCCATGAAGTTCGGTTGGTTTGTTTCCACATCAACATTTTTGTTTTCATATTTATCTTCGGCTTGTCGAACTTCGGTTCTGAATTCCTGAGTTACTTATTTATTGATGACATGTTTAGTTTCTCTTTTTAAGAAAGTGTTTTATATTCTGTCTTTCCACTCAACTGCCAATCACATTGCCTTCTGAATATGACTTGCAAATTAGCTGGATTCCCGTGGCGGTGAACAAAGACTGGTGTGGTGTGTTTACCTTGCAGAAATGATAAATATTGAAGGTGACTAGAGACTGATGTTTCACTGGGATACTTCAAAGGGTTTTTAATGTGGACTCCCCTCCATCCTATTGGCTGTGTTGCTGTAATATCCAGTTGGGTAGTTTGAGCGGCAGGATTGACTCACTGGAAAAGGGTTTGAGAGATGGCTGCTATAATTTTAGCAGACATACACATTCACTGCTCACAGGTTCATGTTTCAAAGGCCTCACTATTCTAGAACCATCTGAATAATGCCCTGTCTGTTTTATTTTGTTTGTGTAGCATTGTGTGTAGCTTTGAGTGATTTACCTTCTGCTAATGAAAACGTTCTGATAGATCTAGGCCTTCCAAAAATCCTTCTTGATTAATTAAGTACACTATGCTTCCCTTGCAGAATGACTTAACTACTTTTCATCAATCCAGTAGGTGTTTGTTTGGTAAACACTTTCACACTTGCATTACACAAACGCTGCTAAACAACGCAGCCTCTGGCTGGATTCACAAATAGAAATCAAAGGCTAACTACAGCAACACAATTAAAGTTTAAATATGAAAATCGCTTAGTTAGAACATGAGGTATTTTTTAAATATTTATATTAATATATCATAAAACTGAAAATGCTGAGATACCAGAAACCTAGATGAACTCGTGTGAGGAGATGAAGAGTTTATTGTAGTGATAATTGTAAACGTTTCCCAGGTAATCTGCTGCTTAGGGCCGAGTGGAGAACGTGTTGACATCAGGAGTGTTGAGTAGTTAAGTGGATTGCACACTCATTAGGGGTTCTCAGTTGGCCTCAAGCCTGTGTGTGGGAATTTTGTATGGTGGAAAAAATCTGGGCCAACAAACCAGTTTAGACAAATCGGACAGAATTGATCATGGAGTCACATCACTTAGACAGAGATTGAGACTGACAGGGTGGGATAAGCTGAGCGTTGTTGGAATCTGGAAGATTTGGAATGAGGCCTCGTTCACACGTAAACATTCCCACCATCCCATAGCCCTTTGCAGACCCAGACACAGAGGGAGGAGCTCTCTAGGAGGCCAGCTGTCCTTAAATTAGAGCTTTTTTGAGATTAATAGCTCATTATTAGCCCACGTTACAGAAAAAATTTGCGTAACCATGTAGTATTCGTTGGCATGTATAGTAGTACAAGCCCAAAAAGGTTATGCTCTAGAAGCAAGGATTTTGTGTCCAGCCTTCCCTCCGAATCAAATTCCCCACCCCCGACCTTTACCCCAGCACCATTCATCTCGTTCCCAGCCACGCAGACACATTGAGAACAGAGTTATTTTTGGATCTCTGAGGGGAGATTGGACGTCTTCCGTTTTTTTTCAGAGAGATTGTTTGGCCTGACTCAGCCCTGCTCCAGACATCAGCCAGCGCTTCATCAGCCAATCTGTTTGTGTGTGAATCTTGACTGCATGAATATGTTATATTGATGCAGTTTGTTCAAGTACGATAGACTGTTATTGATTCACTTATTCATTGTGGTTTTGGAATGGCAGTCATTTTCCTTCAGGCCTGGGCTTTGCTGCACGGCTACCCTAAACAAACCTAATCACATTCATGAAACATCCTGCTGACTATCGCAGAGGCCCGGTCACGCACACATCCACTATCATATACAGGACATGATTAGATTAGAATAACATTGTTCTTGAAGATCGACCGTCCTGCAGGTTTTCTCTCAAATTGTAATTTAGCACACCTGATTCTGATAATTAGCTGGATGAGTAACTAAATCGGCTTAGTCACAGATGGAATTAAAGGGAAAAGCTAGAGGATGGGAGCTCTCCAAGAACAGGGAAGGGCAGCTGTGCCTTGGGCTAATGCGAGTAACAAACCTTCATTTCACCCTCAAATATAATAGGAGGGTTGAGGAAGAGAGACAAAGCTAGGTGAAAAAGGGGACAGGCAACCACGAGAATTTGGGCAAACACATCATTAATGCTAATATCTCTGTATATACTAATTACTTTTCACTGTTGCTAATTTGGTACATTTCTTACCAGTGTCATTTATATACATATTGCTACTTTTAATATATTATTGTTCTAGAACAGTTTGCATTGATAGGGAAGGAATTCAACACCAAGCATTTCCCAGTAAAAGGAGCACGTAACTGGAACAAGTGACGATTAAACTGATTGTTATACTGACATGCATAATGCCATTTTATCTGCATCCCACCTGTACTAACAACATAACTTACTCTCAGCCAGAGTCAAGTCCTCACAAGACACAAACCAAACTTACTCTCAGCCAGAGTCGTGTCTTCACAAGACACAAACCAAACTGTGCAAAGAAAGGCACAACATACCACCTACATGCAGTATCTTTGATGCCACCATTGTCAGCGTTCTGGCTGCAGTGTCAGCCTCGATCTCTGCTACAGACAGATGACTCATGTGTTTCCAAACAGGGGGAGTGGCCGCCAATTGTTAATATCAATGCCAGCGATGTCAAGGTTCAGCGTTGTACAGCTCATGTCAGTGACCATGCTGCCTTCTTTGTTACAGGGACATTCCAGTGGACTTCAAGTACATCGCAGAGCCCAGTATGCACTCCATGCCAGCTGTAACGCTTTCACCCAATGGTACACACCCACGTACACACACATGGCCACAGCGTGACTAGTGTACCAGTATATTCTACCACTTGTTCTGTCCTCCTGCTACATCTCCCCAACAGCCCTGATCATATCTGTCCCAACATGGATTGTTTTCTATATAGTATAACAGGTTTGACACCCCTGGTCTAAATAATAGATGAACTCTCAGTGTGGGTGCAGAGCTCTTTCCTGTTCTCTTACAGCGACATTCCTAAATGGCTGCCAGGAAGCGCCCCGAGTCAGGCTTGCATGTCTTCGTCTGTACTCATTGTTTCGCTCTACTTTAAGAAAAGAGCGATGAGTCTGGGTCTATCATTTGAGGGTTTGGCTATTTGAACTCCAGCAGACACGCAGTGAAATAAAAACCCAAACACACATCAGTAAATTCCAGTGTCTCCCCCCACAAGAAATCAGGATTTGTGAAATGCTTCAGCACAGCTGCCCAAGCTGTTTCTCTTTCACTGCAGCTAAGAAGGTGAGACGGGGGTATTTCCAGTTTCCAAAAAGTCTCAGGGTGATATGAAATATGAATCCCAAATGACACATTTCTAAAATGTAGCGCGCTGTCTTTAAACAAGGCCCCAAAGTGGTGCACTCTGTCAGGAATTTGTTGCCAAGCCAGCGTTCTGTCAGCGTTCTGTCATCAAAAGCATTTTCATGTTTTCCAAAACGGACGCCTTCATCTTTTTCTCTTAAGCTGTCAGGGAGAAGAAAAGACAGATCTAGTTCAGCTCAACCAACCTGCCTTGTCTGACAAGCGCCGTCTGCCTGAGATTTACACGACTCATTTCAAGCTTTTAATCCCTTTCCAAACAAAACCGAGCTCCTTGAAAATGCATGAGCTACTTTTACACTCTTAAAACTGTTGAACACACTCATTGTTTTGAAATACTTTTGATGTCCTGAACTGGGTTCAAGACCCTAACAAAAGTAAATCTGAATAACTGTAACTCTGAATCGAACTGTTCTCTCATGTAGGAAAGTGGCTGGCCTGTCAGTCTATGGACAACCAGATCCTGATTTTTGGAGCCCAAAATCGCTTCCGCCTGAACAAAAAGAAGATCTTCAAAGGCCATATGGTGGCTGGCTATGCCTGTCAGGTGGACTTCTCTCCAGACATGAGGTATGTCCATAGAGTCACACCATTGCAAACAGCCAAAACAAGCAATTCAACTTAGAGAGTCTTCATACTTTTAGTTTCAGCAATCTGGTGTTTATGGTGATTTCCCCTTAGAAGGTCACCTAGCTTTTGTTCAGATGGCAAATATATCTAACATACTAGAAGTACAAGTATGCTTTAAAACCTTTTTTTTCCTTCATTATGTACCTGTAAAGCCATGTGTTATAGTTGGAAAACGTTTTGAAGAGAGACGTTTGAAATGTCTGATGGAGGGCACGAACCATCCGCCATCACGTGATAGTGTTTATCCAGACTCTAGAACGACTTCTTCATTGTGAGGCTTGTAAAGCACTTTGCAGACCGAGATTGGCGCCTGTGTCCAATGGCAATGAAATAGGCAACTATTATAGATGAACGAAAAAAAATAAAATTCTATTCCCAGGCATGTCCTGCTGTAATTGTACAGGAAACCCAAACATGGTGACACATCGATAAAAGGCTTATTATTTCCAAATCATTTAATTTTCCATACATTTTTCTTAGATTCAAAATGTCTCTGTGTGGAACAATTTCAAATTTAGACCTTTGAGACATCCTGACAAGTACACAGCACTCCATGCTACGTGTTTCCAGTATTGTTCTTCATTGGGCAGGCGTGTGTGTGGAAGCACTGTTCGCCTGGATAGAATTTGGTCCCCCGCCTGGTTCCATTGAAAAGGAAAGGGCAGCTCCGCCTCTAGCGCATGCCGGCACAGGCACTTAGCCGGATGTACACACCAGCAGGCGAAAGGTATCAAGGCCACCAAAGCAACGCACCTTAGCGAAAAAGGAAAAAAGAAAAGCAATTATGATCCTTGTCACCCCGTGTAGTCTGCACTTCCATCGCGTTCGCCCCTTTCAGCAGGTGCCTTCACTTTACTCCCTCAGTAACCATGGCAACGTCGCCTAGCCCCTGCTTTGCGAAGAGACCTGAATTTCTCGACACCTGTCAGGTGAAATGGAACTGCAGTCATTTTTAGCAGGGAGCATAACCCCTTTCCTCCTCTCTCCTGCAGCTACGTGGTGTCAGGCGATGCAGATGGGAAGCTGAATATCTGGGACTGGAAAACGACCAAGCTCTACCACCGGATAAAGGCGCACGACAAGGTGTGCATCAGCGCACTCTGGCATCCCCACGAGACCTCCAAGGTCATCACCTGCGGGTGGGACGGACAGATCAAACTGTGGGACTAGAGAACTGGGCATGTGCAGCGCAGATGGACTCCCTGATGTGGCAGAGACAATGGTCATTCTGTGTCATGAATCTTCCATATTCTAAATGGCAGGCCAAAGGGCTGGTATCCAGTCGAGTGTGAATACAGAGGGTCAAATGTTGCCCCCCCATTGAAAGACACATGGTTTGTACTGTCAGATTTAACAGATACATTTAGTATACATTAACAGATGTCATTTTACACATACTAGGCAGACAGTGGGTTTGAGGTATTTAGAGGCTGTTTGCACCCTGTCATTTATGGTTTTCTTTTTTTATATAATTCATTATGTCCACACAATGTTTTAATCCTGGAAAAATATTTTATTTTTCCCTTAATCTTGAATCCATTTGGTCAATTTGTCACTGTCCCTTTTTTGAAATTAAAACAATCTGTACATTTTGCCTTTCAGCAGTTGCTTGTACTACCATTTGCTGAGGTTTTTCCAACAGTTATTTAGTAACAGTACCTTCACACCACACAAATCCACACAAAACCTCCTCTGGATAGGAAAGTATAGTGAAGTTGCTATTTCCCAAAGTATTTATACCCACATCAAAAGAGAAGGGTCGTTACAGTTAATTAGCAGTTTCCAGATTGTATTCATCCATGAACGCTCACTGGGAACGGAGGCTACCATTTGTTTTTCTGACAGTGTTTGAAGAGCTGTAGATGGAAGCTGAGAAAAGAGAGAAGAGAACGAGTTGAGAAAGATTGAGGAAACAGCAGGAGTTGTCTTGGCCACTGGTTGACATTTTCTATTATTATTCAAATTCTGAAAACAGACCATTTCTTCAAGAAAACTGCTCATTATAATTTATAGCTGCCGACACAGGCAGAAACCCACAGGCTTTCACCAAATTTGGGATTGGCAGAAAATATCTGATTCAATATTTGCCCTGGGTGTCAACCACAATTTGAAATGTTTTCTTAAATGCAGTTTAATGTGTATTCTCATTTGTGTGTATTCACATCAGCAGTGAGATCATTTAGGGGACTTAAAATCCTGCTTGCTAGGCAGTCTTTTCAGACAACGTGGTCTCCTAAACAAACATTTGAGCATTTACCTTCCTTAACACCCTCAGACACTCGTTGCTGGACCAAATGAAGCCTGCTCACTCTGTCTTACGCCCCCAGGTCTGTGTGCGCCCAACAATTTTGGGCTTTGGCCTTACTTTCCTCTTCATTACTCATGAGGAGAATT
Organism: Umbra pygmaea; assembly: GCA_016801145.1. Taxonomy (NCBI): domain Eukaryota; kingdom Metazoa; phylum Chordata; class Actinopteri; order Esociformes; family Umbridae; genus Umbra; species Umbra pygmaea. The sequence goes on from JACXGM010021396.1 coordinate 15,217, forward strand.
CTTTAGGAGGGGTGGAATGTTTTGTTAGGGCTTTCTGGCTCAGGACCAAGTCCAGATAAGGTCATGATGACATGAATGGCTGCTGCAGAGCTTGCCCGCTGACCTTCAGGCTTTTTAAAGCAGAGCTGCCTGACAGATGAACCTCAGGCTTTAAAAGACAATTACCTCACCATGTCTGAGGTCATATCTGGGACAGAACAGGACATAAAATGATACCTGAATTTCAATAGGTACTTCAGCATTTGTTTGAGTATTGTACATTGGTTAATGTTTGACGTGAAACATCCAATGGAATTTGATGACTGCTTGGTTTATCGTCGTAGTTCGACTACATTTCCCAAAATGCATTTTCCAGCATTCTTTTGTCAGACAGACAGCTGTCAGTCAACACCTAAGGTCTCCACTGTGTGTTCACCCAGCCCAGTGTATAGGCGCTGCTGGCATTCAGAATGTTTCTGTGCAGGAAGAGGTGGGGCTTGGCTGGGTCATGATGGTGACTGAAGAGGCGGAATTGAGCACGCTCAAGCTCCTTCAACAAACTGAACCAATAGCGCACCACGGAAGGGTCGTCCCCGCCCACCTCAAACCCCGCCCAGTGAAGGTGGACTTCAAGCAATAGCTGACCCACTGAGCTCAATACACCTTCCAGAACCAGGTTCTCCAGAATCTTCCACTCTGCACTTTCCATGTCTGCCTTCAGAACATCTACCTGGATCAGGGAGCGAAGACAAAGAAAAGAACCAAAGAGTTAATTATGACATTGGTCCTTCACATTTTTAGTTACTGTACTGTACAGCTAAATGTTGTTTTGCTCAGAGTTCCCTCAATGTACCCCTTTTGTTTCCAGTAGTCATTTAGGTCTAATGAGTCTTCTCAAATACCACTCGTGGAGAGAAGTAGCCCCCAGGGTCCTCCTAGTACCCCTCCTACTACCCCTGGTTCTCAACCATTTTAATTACTGGGTATGTCTATTAAATGTGAGGGATAAAGCAAGGCAATGTTCTTTTGATGGGAGTTTCTATGTAGAGGGAGAGAAGGTTAGAGACAGAGAAACGGTTATCATGGATGGTTGAAGGCCATGCAGAGGAAGTGATTTCTGAGTAGAGTGAATGAACGTGATCTAAGGTACGTGGAGATAACGGGATGTAAATGCTTTGGCAATAATGTTAATAATGGCTTCAGGGAAGGATCCTACAGAGTCATCATATGCATGGTCTACTTTCAATGGACAGTATTAAGCTCTGGGCTGCCAATGGAGGGTTCCGGAAGGTTTCAGATGTCAATTAAACAATTTAACCTCATACTGTTTAAAACCTGTATTAACGAGTGTGCCTGCTCCCTCCTCTCTACTACTTCCTTATTAATGAGTGGGCCTGCTTCCGTCTCTACTACCTTATTAGTTAGTGTGCCTGCTTTCTCTCTACTACTTCCTTATTAATTAGTGGACATGCTTCCTCCTCTCTACTACTTCCTTATTAATGTGTGTGCCTGCTCCCTCCTCTCTACTACTTCCTTATTAATGAGTGGGCCTGCTTCCTCCTCTACTACCTTATTAGTGAGTGTGCCTGCTCCCTCCTCTCTATTACTTATTTATTAGTGAGTGTGCCTGCTTCCTCCTCTCTACTACTTCCTTATTTGTGAGTGTGCATGCTTCCTCCTCTACTACCTTATTAGTGAGTGTGCCTTCTCCCTCCTCTCTACTACTTCCTTATTAATGAGTGGGCCTGCTTCCTCCTCTACTACCGTATTAGTGAGTGTATCTGCTTCCTCCTCTACTACCTTATTAGTGAGTGGGCCTGCTTACTCCTCTCTACTACTTCCTTATTAATGAGTGGGCCTGCTTCCTCCTCTACTACTTATTAGTGAGTGTGCCTGCTTCCTCCTCTACTTCCTTATTAGTGAGTGGGCCTGCTTCCTCCTCTCTACTACTTCCTTATTAATGAGTGGGCCTGCTTCCTCCTCTACTATCTTATTAGTGAGTGGACCTGCTCCCTCCTCTCTACTATGTCTTTATTAATGAGTGTGCCTGCTTCCTCCTCTACTACTTCCTTATTAGGGAGTGTGCCTGCTCCCTCCTCTCTACT
>JACXGM010021398.1:0-17278 GCA_016801145.1 Umbra pygmaea
GCAGCAATTACTCCGGTAAGTGGAAAAAAAGTCTGTATCCAGTGAATTACGTATATCCAAAAGTGCTAGTCGATCATACTGTATGAGCGACAGTGCAGGACGTGCAGAAATAAAAACTAAAAAAACAGTAATAAGCCAAAACCTGCATAGAGTGAGCAGAGCCATCGTCCATGCGACCATCCTCTACGGCGCACGAATGTTCTGTTAGAATGAATGGGTGTTGATAAATCAGACGGTTGAAATCAATTATATTTTAAATATCACGCCCACATATATGCACAGTTTAGAGGCCTCCATTTATGACATGGGTAAGCGACATCCAGCAAAGAAAAGGAATTTCTCTGAGATAGAAATAGAGATGCTCAGATCTCACTTGGAGGCCAACCGCTTGGTTACATTTTGGAAGCTTAAAATCAGGCCTCAATTGATCAAAGAAAAATGGGGTGTGAACTGAAGTTACTGCTACAGTCATTGAAAGCGATAAATGAGAACCTGAAGTGCATTTCTAATAAATGAATTATTTTCACTAACAATCCACATTGTATTTTTTTAAGTAGATTTCTTACCCAAAGTTAGCACTTACATATTAGAAGCACAGAATTATGCCTCGTCTCCATTACAGGGCCACCTAGGCCATTGTAGGCGGTTCTAGGTACGCTTCAAACCAGGCCTGGGGGGGTTGCGTGTCCCCAATGCCTTCGAAGTTGAACAGGGCTACGTTTACTTCCCGGGAAGATTTGATGATTTTACGTTGTCAGCCGATGACGCGTATTGTTTTTGAGTTTTCGACAGACGACGTGCTGCTTTGAGGCAGTGATTATTTGTTATTGAAAAATAGACTGATGGCATGCTATTAGTATTAGCTACATTTTTAAGCAATATGGACGAAATAAACATCAAGGAACAAAAAAGTGTAATGCAAGGAGATAATCACTCCAGCAGAGCGTCGAAAGGAACGGCCTAGAGAGGTAATGTAACGTTGTTATTTCAGAGACTATAACCTGTGTTCATATTCAGTTATCCATTGGGTTGCTAGCTTGCTAGCTAGCTAGCTGTGTACGTTCCATGTTTTCCTGAGGAATATTTCACTCCATGCAACTGTGGTTTTTTAGTGTTTACTAAAACTACATATTAAACCTTAAAAAAATTGCATTGCAAAACGATGTGTGGTTCCACATAGTTTGCTTTTAATGTCCTGATCATTCAGGAAAGTGATTGATTTCATTTCGGTTCTGGGGGAAAGTTTATTTATGTTTTAACAGACAAGCTGTACCTAGAATGTAATATGCAGCAATTAAAATATTTCTAGACTGTTGGCTATGGAAACTACGGAAGCCGAGAAAGGCCATGGATTTTTTTTTACTTTATGACTTATTAAGTCGTTATATCGATATAACAAAGATCGTTTTAATATATATTTTTTATTTTATGACTTATTAATTCGTTATAGCGATATAACAAAGATCGTTTTATAGAGATAAAGAATTAATTAATAATGTGCTCGTCTTGAATTCAAACTAATGCGCTGCAACGAACGGCTTCCGTAGTGCCACTGGCTGTAGCTGTAGCCTACCGGACTTCGGCAAAGTTAGACATAAATTGGCAGATTGGCGGTTTGCGGTTCAATAGATCATTAGCGAAACGTTTTCATTACACAATAAGCAGCTCTATATAACCTTAGTAAGGTAGACAACAAGCTACAAGACGGTGAAAATGGCGAAAATGGCGAAAAGTTCGAGTTCCAGAATTTAGAAGGGTAATGGAGACACATCTATAACCAGGCGGAACCGTGAATTTCACGGTTCTACATGGTAATGGAGACGAGGCATTAGATCCTGTCTCCTTCGTAGAGCCCCCAATGGTGGCTGCTGTGGCCACGGATCTTCATTGAATTGCACACCGTTCTCCAGCGCAATATTGTGAAGAACCCTGCATGCCACAAATGTTGCAGGCCTGCTCTGGGGTGTATTGCAGAGTCCCACCCCCCTCGGTGACCCAAGACAGAGCTACCTGCTCTTGAGCAAACCTATACATCTCTCCACTGTGGTTTGTGTGCGTGTGTGCGCACTGTTGAACCTGCGCTCCTGCTTGTTTGGGGATTTGCAAGTGGTGTTATAAGGTACTCAGTCAGGGGATAACCTTTGTCACCTAGAGGAATCACATCAAACCGTTTCACCAAAGAACTATGTAGAACTATTATAATAATTGCACGAGAACGTAACTCATCGAGGAGATGACTCAAGCCATGCTCTGCGTCCTCCTGTAGCTTTGTATACCAACGCTGCAGTTTTGAAAAGTAAGAGTCGCGCGTCCCGCCCAGGCCACTGGGGTACCATATTCAGAACAAAAATCCTGGCATCAGATATGATCTGAACGTTGATTGAATGTGTTTTTGATTGATAAATGCGTAATCATTCATGGATGGTGGCTACAGACGCACATGAGTACAATCAATCACCCCAATCACATGTGGAAACCCAGCAATCTAATAGAATTGTCTTTTAATCACAGTTTGCTGAGCATCACAATATGGAAATTGAAAATACTTAGCAGAAAGGGACTTCATAGCCACCAAAACTGCTGGCATACTTCGACTAATTGTTGGCTGTGATATACCAGACCTGTCGAGCAGGGTCCAGCTGAGGCTTGGGCATTCCCGTTATGACACAAGAACACCCATTGGGCATTCCTGGTAGCATTTCATCGACCAATCGTGTTCGCGAGTTCAAATCCAGACGGACACTAGGGCTGTGTCTCAATGCGAAGGCTGCATCCTCCGAAGGCCGCATTTGAAGGCTGATTGCTCGCATTTGAAGGCTGATTGCGTCACAGCAGTGCTATGAAGGCTGTCTCAATTCAAACTCTGCACCCTTCGAAGGCCACTTTCGTCACCGCAGCGTGACGAAGGCTGCCCGAGTTTGGAATTTGATTCAAACGCAACACCAAATGCGCCCTTTGTTTCTCTGGCAAATTAAGGATACAAAAATTGACACTTTGCAGCCTACCCTTCCCCAGAATTCATAGCGGGCCAGTAACGACGCAATTGTATTCAAAGAAAATAGCAGGTGTTAGAAGTGTGGTGGCCGAGGAATTCACATATATGCAAGTTTTTCAGTTTCTTTTATTCTTTTTATTTTTATGCTTTAACTGCGTAAAACAAAACAGGGTTAAAACTTGTCAACCCATTGGACCCTCTCGCTTTGCCTCTTCCTAGAGCTGTATTCTGCTAGTAACACTAACGATAACGTCATAAATTTGGTATAATGATAGAACCTTCAAAATAAAAGGCCGAATGTCAACGCATATCAAAGTGTATAATTCCTCCAGTAACATATATAAAATAAAAAGAGATTCTGGCTCCACAGTTACTTGACATTTCACAAATGTCATGTAGGATGGCAGCTCTCTCGCACCATTTGCTATGCGATAATTGGGAACAGCTAGTGGCTCAATTAGTTGTGGAGCCATCATCAGACCTTTCGCTGGTGCAGAGGGCCCTGGGTCCCTCCTGGTGCAGGACAATGCCTGGCCTAATGTGGCCAGAGAGTGTAGGCAGTTCCTGGATGATAAAGGCATTGATGCCATTGACTGGCCCTCACGTTCCCCAGACCTGAATCCAATTGAGGACCTCTGGGACATTATGTATTGCGCATCCAATGCCACCATGTAGCACCACAGACTGTCCATGATCTCACTGATGCCCTGATCCAGGTCTGGGAGGAGATCCCCTTTGACACCATCTGTCACCTCATCAGAAGCATGCCCAGACATTGTCAGGAGTGCATTCAGGCATGTGGCACCATACACACTACTGAGTCCGATTAAGACTTTGGAACAGCCTGTGTTTACTTTGATTTTTGAGTTTGAATCAGTGGCAACTGCTAGTCTTTTATAGAGGGGAAGCTCACTTTCAGCCTACATAAAAATAGTCTATTTATATGAACATTCTGCCCTACATTCCTTTTCAAAAAGGCTCTGTGACCCAGTCATACCAACTAGGTGTCTTTTCCAGTGACTTGACCAGTGTCCTCTCAATGGGCAGCAGAGCTAGGTTGTTGATAAGGCCTTGGGCCATTGTGTTATGGGTGTATGGAGCCGCTTTAAACAGGAGAAGCTCCTTTCTACACCTGCAGATGTAGCTCCAATTGTTGCTACTAATGAGAACAGTTTGTAAAGCTGAGGCATTGCACTGTCCAACTCCATGTCTTTAAGGAACACCAAGTAATCACAAAGCTTTCCCCTGTTACCATGCAAGTCCTGATCTGAATTACTATATGAACGAACGAACGAATGATCTAATGAAACAATATTAAACTCGAAGGAGGAAATGTGGGAATTAGGTTCAACTGAAACAAGGATCTTACAGATGCCGGGAGTCCAGGCCACCCCACTCCTCCATTCACCCTCAGAGATGCTGAGCACCCGTGGGTGGGACATAATGGCAGCATTTATCCAATGACCATCTAGTTTCGAAGCACTGAAATAAACTGTTCAAAGCAGCCCCATTGAAGTGTATGGATGCCAGACTTCAACCAAGGGGGTAAACCAGCACCCGGAAATTGAAGCTCCTATGGGGAGATTCTGAGGCTACCAAGACATCACCTTGCATTAGCATTCCATAGACTCCCATTCATTTTAGGGTAACTTTGACAGCAAATAATTTTACTTCTGAAGTGTTTAAAGACTCTATTTGTCCATTGTTTATTACTAAAGGAACACGACAATGTATAAAATGCTCCATTACCTTGTATCTCACGCTATGGCCCGTTTTTGTAAAAATATGCTAACTATTGTTTCATAACCACGCAACTTTATAATGCACAGTACAGAAAATACTGTATATTCTAGGAGAAGCTCGCAGGCAATCGGCGGACGTGGAGGCAGAAGCCCATAAGGAGTCCATGAAAAGCACGTTTTGATGGATTGGAAATACTTTAGTATGCGGCAAGTGAATTCATATGAAGTAAGATTAGGAATTATTAAGATTTCTTTTGGCACATCTACCAGAACAAATAAAACTTTCAGACAGACTGCTAACGTCACATCTATGTCATCGAGCTCAGCTTGAAGCTGCGCAGTATGTTCGGCTACCACCGGAAAAGTGCTTCTAAGTGACTTCACTTGGTCGCCGTCGAAGTCAATGGCGTCGCTTGGTACATTTTATATACTGTCTATGGCTTCAACAGGGAAATGCACTGTGACGCTATGGGAAATCGAGTTAGTCGAGCTGCTATATGTAGCTGATTCTGAACGAACTTGTCTTCCGGATGAATGTGTTCTAAGGCATTTTTAGTCAATAAAATGTTAACACAATAGTGCATATTTGACCATAACTTTCTTGACATTTTAGGGGAAGCCAAGCTTCCCTATCAGTCTTAAAAAAATCGCACCTGGTTTGATTCCAGCCCCCAATCGGTTAGGGATTTTGATTTGCATTGACCGTTGTTACGTCATTTTGTTCTTAACAAATTACACAATGTACAGTATAATATATGTTTCTTTCATTGAGACCCGATGTGTGACTTGAGTGTTCCATTCATTCTTTTGAGCAGTTGTTATTGGCATACCAAGAAGACAGTGAATATTTGTCTATAGAGGTTTACCTTTCAAATCTGCTTTAAAATCTATGGCAAGACTTGAAAATTGGTGTCTAGCCATAATCCCAGTATCTCCAGATGTGCAAGATGTTAAAAAGAACAAAAGCTCACAGCTGAAATCACTGCCAAAGGTGTTTCGAACATTGAACCTCTCAAGGTATAATTACTTTATTTAAATACTTTATTTCTTTTCATTCATATTTTTATTGCGTTTCTTAATCTTAAGACCTCAGGCAATTTTGCTTTGATAGTTGACAGAATTCAAACTCTTTTTACCCAGATTTGTAACTCAATAAAATGGGAAGAGGAAGAATTCCATAGATCTTTTTACATGTGGACAGGTGGTTACCACATACATTGACAACAGAGGCAAACGATAATGACACAGGCTACACTGTGGCCCCTTATCACTGCAAATGTTCCACATTGAGTTTGAAGAGGAAAAACAACTATTAGTCAGACACCAGCGTAAAAGTGTCAAATATGTGACTGAAAAAGTACTGTCTTCTCTCAAGGACATTAATGACAGATTCTGTCAGTTCTACAAATCCTTGTATACATCTAAAGTCGCAATTTCCCTGAATCAACAGAATTTTAAGTTTATTTTTTACAGTGGCTCTCAAATGTATTCATCCCCCCCAAACTTTTCCACATTTCATGGTGTTACAGCATGAAATCATTATGGATTTTTTTAGGGGGTTTAGCTACGGATCAACACAAAATCTGTAATGTCAATAAAACCTGCAAAGTGTTCTAAATATAACAAATATAAAACAGAAAGGAATTTATTGTATCTAGTTGCAATAAAAATGATTCAACCCCCATTGTAAATTAGGTTTATTGTAAAAATGTACAGACTGTCAGCTGTTTGCAATGACCAAGTCAAACAAAATCTGAAGATTGACATAACTCAACACAACAAATGCATCAAGTGGTTTCCCCAAATTCAACTGCATATGCAACTGATAATCACTTCTCCAATCTCAAAATGATTCAATCCATTCATGACAAGCATCTTTAGCACTTAGTAGAGTACCCATTTGCTGTTATGACCTGCTGCAAACGAGATGCATAGCCAGACACCAGCCTCTGGTGAATCTTAGCCCATTCCTCATGAGCAATAGCCTGCAGTTCAGTAATATTCTTGGGTTTGCGTGCTGCAAACGCCTTCTTCAAATCCCACCAGCGATTTTCTATGGGGTTCAAGTCAGGTGACGTAATGGCCACTGTAGAGTCATCCAGGACTTATTTTGCTACAAAGACTTGGTGGAATTTGAGGTATGCTTTGGATCATTGTTCTGTTGGAAGGTCCAATGGTGCCCAAGATTCAGCTTCCTCACAGATGGCATGACGTGTTCTCCTAGGATTTCCTGATTCTTCAATGAATCCATCTTTCCTTCCACACGCTGCAGGTTTCCTTTTCCAGAGGATGCAAAGCAGCCCCACAGCGACACCAAGCCACCACCATGCTTGACTGTGGACAGAGTGTTCTTTTCAGCAAATGCTTCATTCTTCTTCCTCCAGACATACCACTGATCCATCATGCAAAAAATCTACAGTTTTGTTTCACCGCTCCACAGAAAAGAATCCCAAAACCTCTGTGGCTTCTTTATATGACTTTGAAAATATTGGAGCCGACTTTTCTTGTGGTTTTGGGTCAGTAGTGGTGTACGTCTTGGAGTTCTGGCATAGAAACCTTCCGTGTGTAGTACGCACCTTACTGTGCTCATTAAAACCTCAGTGCCTGTTGCCACCAAGTCTTTCACAACCTGCTGTTTCAGAAATCTGGTTGTGGCTGTTGATAGCTTCCTTTTTCTGCCCTGTCCAGAGTAGTTTAACTACCATTCCCTTAACTTTGAAATTGCAAACTAGGCTTCCAACGGTGTCTCTGGGAACATTCAATGCCTTTGCTATCTTTTTTATACTGGTTCTTGCTTGTGAAAAGCGATGATCTCTTCTCTTTAAATTTTGGACCACTCTTCAGACTTGTTTCTCATATCCAGTCCAACGTGACACTCAACAAACCCCTAGCCAGTTCAGGTATTTCATGTGTTCCAGCTCAAACACACCCGCTGCAATTAATGAAGCCCTCGATTGGTGTGCTTGAGACAACACCTGTTGTGCATACGGTATTTGTGCTGTTGTGAGGGATTCTTTTCAGCAGGTATAATAATTTTGAGACTGGAGAATTCATTATGAGTTGCTTTTTCAGTTGGATTTGAGGAAACCACTAGATACATATTTTGTGTTGAGCTATTTCAATTGCTTGAGGGTTGAATCATTTTGATTTGTTTTTTAACTTTATGTATTTAGCCCCAATGCTATGATACACCTCAATGAGCTGTGTTTCAACCAGTTGTCTTTAGGCACAGAATTAGTTGAATTAGGGAGAACAAATGTGTGGAATTAAGGATTTTCACATGGTTTCTAGTTAAATACACCTGTCTCTGGGTGAACATGGTATATTCAAACGAACTCAGGAATAAGGTTCTTCAAAAGCACCAATCAGGGGTAGGGTGTAAGAACATATCCAACATATTGAATTTCTCCCAGAGTAAAGTAATGTCCATCATTAAGAAATCGAGCAAATTTGACACTAGTGTGAATCTGTCTAGAACAAGCCATCCTCAAAACTGAGTATCCAGGTGAGAAGAGCACTGTTCAGGGAGACCAGCCAGAGCCATATGGCAACGCTAAAGGAGTTACACTCTTCCATGTATTAGGTGGCAGACACTGTGGCAGAGTCAAAGGATAGCTTGGAGTACACATTTAATCAAGTTTAGACATTGACTGAAAAAATGGAAAGTTGCGTTGTCAGATATTAAGCTTTTAAATGTGAGACAAATGTCAAACTGCAGACAAATGTCAAAAGAGTCCAGATAACTTCATGGGAGTAAGTAATTCTCATACTGTTCCTTCATAGGTATTTTCAATCAAAAAGTCTAAAGGCACTATGGATGAAAAATCCAAATACTAGTATTATTTTTTTACTAAATATATTATATGGCAACGGTATTGGTATTAAATTTTATAACTAGTCTTTACGGTATTGCGAAATTTACAACAAGGTACATTTAAGTGTTTGAATACCAATATCTGTTTATGAGCTGAGAGAGTACATCTGTTTGTCTCATAGACCAGATATTCTCTCCTCTCTATGGATGTACATAAACTATGATACAAACAGCATATGTGATATCTCTCTCTCTATATATATGACATGTGCTATTTGTGTCTCGCAGATGCTTGGTTTATGTCATACAATTTTTACAACATCTCCATGCCTTACAGAGGCACCAATTCGAATGAAAGCCTGACCTCAGTTGGGCTCCTCTGAATAAAAGTTAATCAATAATGTTGCCTTGGACAAGGTGGAGCAAGACCAGTGTTGACCCTTCTTTTAGTTTCAATTACCAGGGCATCTCCAGAGAGACTCCGAACTCTTAACTTCAGAGTGTCCTTTTACAGCAAATACCTGAAATTCCTTAGTCTTTCCAAATTGGTTGCATTTGCAATACCTAGCATGCTGTTTTGAGAATACACAAGGCCACAGACACATGCATAGCCCCGATTGTGTTCTATCTCTAGGGATACACTAAGACATTAGGGGGCCACAGACACACACAATGGATTCCAGATCCAAACGCATTCTCTGTTTCGCATCATGTCCTTGGAATGTGGCACTTGCGTTCCAGGCCTCATAACTGAGCTGATGAATTTGAGGAAGTTTGAAGAGCCATGATGGGATGCAGACTCTGCTGGGGGTGGATAAGGGTGGGGGCTGATGGAGCGCATCCGGAGTGCTGCTTGGCGTTGCCCTGTTGCTTACGGCCGTGTTAGTACAGCTGTAGTGTGTGTGTGTATGTGAGGGGCGCATCTGGAGCACAGCTTTAGTTTTTTTTATTCCACGGCTGCCCCCTCTGTCTTTGCACTCATGCAGATGAACAGCAATTGCACAATATGTGGTAAAGATGGAGTTAATTAAATTTTTCATTCAGATGGATCAAGAGATTACGTTGATTGACTATGTAGGTTTAGGGATGTTTAGTTTCCACCTATTTAGGGTAAAGGTACCTATTAAGCCCACCAAAATCTGAGTTCAGTTATTTTTCATACATACTGACATAATTTATTAACATATTAATCTGTTAAAATGTAAGATTAATCTCTCATTTGGTAATACATTCATTTATTTGTGTATATTTATCATATAAAATAAAGATATTTTATGAATAAAATCAAAAGTCCGACATGGGCTTAATTGGTACCGTGGCACCATTTATACCCACGTCTTCCAAATAAGCCCACAACAAAAACGATTGACAAAATATAAAACTTTAGTTTTTTATATGTAGTGAAAACACAAAATATTTATTCAATAATATGTCTTACATTAACAAGTATTTTAAAAAAACATTTCATTTTATGTTTAGCTTGCTTTAGCATATTTGTCACTTGAAACAATATTGAACATCATCAAACCACAAACATGACTTTGAGGAGCAGCTTGTGAACAAGAGATAAGACTACAACTATTATTCTCATGGGCTACATTTATAGGTTTTAGTTTTTTTATATTGATATATAACAAATTAAAGTAGTAAAAACACTGACACTGAATCAGTCATTAACCTGTCTTAAGTTAACATTTACGTTACTCTGTCAAGGAACCAGAGGTGGTAAAAGTACTGAGTAAAAGTAATTTTCTGAAGTACTGAGTTCACAAGTTTTGGGAAGTCCCTACTTATGACCAAAATGATCTGGTAAAGGAAGTTAATATCTTAAATGTTACCTACATGAAAGAAATAGAAAGAGTAAAGAAAATATTAATCATGGCCATCATAGTTATCCATCTGTTACCAAACCTTCAGAATTATCAAGGTATTTTCATTCAAAGTTGGCTTGCGCTAGCTGCTTTTTCAGGCATTTAAAAAAAATATTTAGCCCTCCCAAACCACTTATTGCGTCTTAAATTGTAGATCAATGTAAAATGAATCAGAAAACATTTAGTGTACATACTTGACATTTTTAATCTTTCGGCAGTGTATCTATAAGTATAGCTATATTTTGACCTTGTGATTAACTCGCTACGCAAACTAGCAAAACTCATCTTTCCAAATGAAATCCAATAGTACAAATTGACAAAAAACTACTTGATAATACACAACAATCAAATCATTAATCTCTCAATTTACATAATATGAATGTACTTACCAAGTTAAATTGTTGAAAATAGATTCCTTCTGAGGGGTCCCAAAACACCAAAGTTTTGAGGCGACTTTATGTGAGCCTCATTGAGACTGCACTGATGTAGGCTGGCCTAACTCAACATTGACAAATTTGATTGGTTCTCAACAAAAACTGGCGTGTGACTAAGAACTTGTTAGATTGGATAAAATAATGAGTAGCAGAAGACAGCCCCCTGTTTTTTTTAAATTGACTTCAAATTTGCAAGTGGGCTTAATGGGTACGTTTACCCTAGTGTTTTGGTTAATCTTTTTCTCTTTTCCACATGACCTGTTGTCCATGGGTCTTTGCAGCCACTCATTTTTGTCGCCACTTGCTTGAAAAAGGAAACGCCACATTCTTCTTGTCTAAACGTGACAAAAGTGTATATGGTTCTTAGCAATATATTGCAGATAATCTTTCAGGGTTTTGTTTTTGTCTAATTCTATTTAAATTGCGGGCAATTTAAAAAGTTAACCAAATTCAAACCAAGTCCAATTCCAACTCTTTCCCAAAATAGAGAATAGAATTAGTTTTTGGAACTTTATTGTATTTCCTGAATTGAAAGAACTTGAATTTAAATGGAATTTCAGAGGAAAACTAATTTTACTTGAGTGGCTGGTTTTTACAGTACTTGTAATAATAGTTGTAATAATAATGCAGTAGTTGTGTGATAATGTTTGATGAGCCGCATCTAATACAAGCTCAAAGTGCACAAACAACAGAATGACAGGTTGTACTCATAAACCATATATATCACTGGACGTAACATGTGTGACGTCACCCATTGGTTTGTGAAGATCTGATTTGGGTCATCGAATTTGCCTTTACAGGTGCAGACATCTTGGTTGCTGATGTGATGATTTTAGATGAGAGGGAGTCGTAATCTAGATTGCTTGGGATGCTAATGAAAAACAGTATTCAAACAAAATATTAAACAAAATATAATGTTACTTACCAGAAAAACTGAACTGTCAACTCCTTTGAGTGTCTTGTCGTACAACCGAACGCCATAGCCACGCCTTAAATGCCCTTTTTGTTTTATCACCAATTTTAGAATCAACAAGACCATAACTAAAAAAAATTACATCATTATATATTGCAGAATACTTAAATCTAGCGATTGAGACCATATACTTATTATGAAAATGTTTACTGAGGTAATAAATCAAGGAGAAGTGTCTCTCATTCTCATAGACTAACACAGAAACTGAGCTCTTTTGCAACCAGACGTATCGCCCCCAGCTGGAATTCAGATAGAATGCAGGTTTAAGGCACTTCCACATTTGTGTCACTTTGCCAAACCGGATGCTCACCCTGTGGTTGTACTATAAATTAATTGATAAAGTGACACTGTAGAATGTCACAAAGTGAAAACAGGACTACTGTCTCTTTAAGTGATCAGCTTCCATAAGCTGAGGAACATGTATTCAATTATATTTAGCAAATGCATTGCATATTTTGCTGTTTGAACAGACATTGCAGTGAGGGCATTATCATTTTTGCAATTTAGGCTTTCTTCAGATTTTTACAGTATTTATATTCTGGTCTTATGAAATAGAATGTAGTTCTGTAGTTTTGGCTAAGATTTTACAAAAAGCATCTTAATGTGGTAGAAAATAAACAGCGGCATTTCTGAAACGATAGTGTCCCCTGGAGGACATTTAGTATAGCCCTATAATCAATGTGTTTCACAGCAGGCTCCTCGAACGGGCTGTTTTGAAGCACGACACTAATCTAAGCTGTGGTATATTGGCACTGAGGTGCCGTACTGCTGTTACAAATCAGTGTTGTTTACAGCTTAAAAACACGGCTTGTTGCCACCATTTCTGGTTCATAATCTACAAAGATTACCTTATCTCTATTCAATGGGAGAGTATACTTAATTCTGAAGGGAAATCACTGTAACGTAACTTTTCTAGTAAAAATATTGAATACCCTTGTAAACACATAAACATGTAAACCAAAATAAAAACCCACAGGTGCTGTAGTTGAATGCATTCCCCTAAGGCCCAGTAACCCGAATGGAGCTTGTGAGCACTTGATGGACGACGCGGTCACTAGAGTATGAGGAGACAAGCCAGCCCGTTTGGTCCATGTGACGATGAGACAATGTTTGTGCCACCCTCTGCTCGACCACCAGACAATGTCAGCCTGCCGCAAAATGGATTGAAACAACTGGCAGCACTGATACAGTTTTCAGCAAGTCACTGCATTTTATTGCATGCTTCATCTGGGTATGTGTGCAACAAAATTTAAAAGGCCTGAATTTTTACCATTTCCAAAAAGCCGTATCTAATTCAAGGAGATAACCACACATAACTACACGACAACCGGCTCTTCAATGCAATGCTGCAAGGCAAACAGCATTCCATTAGAAATGATATAACGTCCGATGTACCAAAACGCAGTGATAATATAGGTGTGATCATGGCATATTACATTACAATAATACTTCACACCACATTTAATCTGTAAATGTAATTTTGTATCTGTAATGTTTTAATACAGGGTTTAGTCTTCAGCTATTTACACAATTTCAACAATACAAAATACAAATGGTATACACTGAGTCCTAACAGGAGGATCGTTCTGGCACCTTTGTACAATTCTTTGGGTAACCCCTTATTTGGAGAGTACCAGAAGTGTATCTGTAGAGTCTCTACAGACTATCAGCAACATCCTAATACACTATCTACTATGCCTTGTTCAACCTTAACTCTTATTATAACTAACAGAGGTTGGACCAAGTCATTGTTTTCAAGTCACAAGTCGCGTTTGGCTGAAAAAATAAGTTCATGTTACTTTCAAATTAAAGGTCTGCAGAGTGTCTATAGTTTTAGTTTGTATTATGTAAGCTACATTTTCAAAGGTCAAATCTATGTGGGGAAAATAAGAAATGAGGAACATTTTCTATTTAAATAACACTTTACATAGATTAAAGAATATTATAACGTGGAGCACACTGAGAAATTGTTAGAGCTTAAATGAATGTAGAAAACCAAACAGACTTTTTTTCTCTTGTACATTATATTGGTTGGATGTATTACCCAATCCCTCTCTAATTATAATGAGCACAAGAATCATTTTAACAACAAATTAACAACAATAACATAAGAATAGGATTTTTTATTTTATATAACGTTTTCTACGTTAACTTAAGCGCTAACCATTTCTCAGTATGCTCCACCTTGTAATATTCTTTACCCTATGTAAAGTATTATTGAAATAGAGAATGTTCCTCATTTATAATTTCCCCACATAGATTTTACCTTTGAAAATGTAGCTTACATAATACAAACTAAAACTATAGACACTCTGCAGACCTTTAATTTGAAAGTAACATGAAAACTAGAAGTCTTATTTTTTTAGCCAAACGCGACTTGTGACTTGAAAACAATGACTTATAATAAGAGTTAAGGTTGAAAATGTAGCTTACATAATACAATCTATAAGTATAGACACTCTGCAGACCTTTAGGCAACATGAAAATTACTGCAGCCAAATGTGACTTGTGACTTGAAAACAATGATCTGGTCCCATCTCTGATAACTAACCCTAACTTTTGCCCTAAACCACTGGTTCTCAACCCTATCCTCAGTACCCCCAGTCAGCCCATGCATTAGAACCTGAGTCTGCACACCTGGTTCTAACTGTCTACTAATCAACATTCCTTGACTAGGTGATCAGTTACAGCTAAACTGTGTCAGGTCAGGGTTTCCCTAAGGAGTGGGCTGAGAACCACTGTCCTAAACCATATTCTAAACCTAACTACAACCATAAGAAGCAGGTGTTTATCATCAACAGATTATTCATAATAAAAACAATATTATCAAACCATGAAACTATAGAGCACATACAGACGGAAATTGGGACTCTCAAAATTAAGTGTAACCATCCCTATAAACTAGTAGCAACAGTATATCAAGTGTAATGTAGCAAATGTTATTATGTGTAATGTGTGAAAATATAATACTTAATGGCCTAAAGTATGGTAGTTAGTGATACAATTGAGATTAGCTGAAGTTATATATTTTTTAATAGAATTCCATGTTACTGTGGATTTTATTCAGTTTGAGTTTACTATATGTTTTTTAAGGGATATAAGCTACTACTTTGTGAAGGACAAAAAACAGTAACCCAAAAAAAAGACTATGCAAGCTCTAGAAAACAAGAACATCTGTGGTATCCCTTAGGAACATATACAAACATTAAACACACTAAACATTTTTATTAACAACCAAACATTTCTGACCATTCTATTTCTCCTTGATTAGAGTGTAATGTGTGCAGCTCTTGTAGTCCTTCACGTGAAAGCAATTTAAAACCACCTCTTCATTTTCCTGTCAGGCTATCCGTGTGGTTACCAGATCTGTGCAGCACCTGCCCTAAAATGTTTCTAAAACAATTTAAAACCACCTCTTCATTTTCCTGTCAGGCTATCCGTGTGGTTACCAGATCTGTGCAGCACCTGCCCTAAAATGTTTCTAAAACAATTTGCAGCAAGAAACAAAAATAGTCAAAGAACTTGAACGTGTTAGTTCAAATCTTTCATTTAGTGCGAAAACCACCAGGTAATCTGTGTAAAAGCGAGCCAGCCTTTCCCAGTTGTTTTTGGGTCTGAAGATGGGACCACGCCCACTGTGGGCAATGCCGTGTCATCGCCATCCCAGTAACCAAGAGTTTTGGCCTTGTGATCTATTGGCTCTGTGCAGCCCGGTTCTTCTTCTCCTGCCAGTCTTTCTCCCTGAAGGTCAGTTCCGCCTCAGTGAAAGCTGCCGGGCCCCAGTTAGTGATCTTCTGTGGTCCTTTCGAACCTGCCAAACCAATCAGAACATTTCTTTTTTCATTACACTGCAGATAAATGGAAGAGACAAAGCACTTGTTTTTTATGTTAACAGATACTACAGTCTTTGAAAAAAATCACAACAGAAAGAGATGAAAAATTAAGCAAAATAGAGAGATAATTGAAAGATGGAAGCCGTATAGTGATACAGTATAGTGTTACCTGGTTGAATGAGACGGACCAGCCCCTCATGGTGGGCCACTTTATGTTTCCAGGTCCTGGTGTTATTTGCTGCATCCTCTAGTTTCTGCATTACTGCCTGTGAGAAACATAGACAATATCAGTTCAAATGTACAACTGAGTTATTTACATTTCTAATGCAGTGAAAGGTTAGCCTGGCTCCGCCCTCCTACGTACTTCATTTTCCTTCAGTACTCCGTCTGGGTTTGCGGCATGTTCCCTGGTTCTCTGAACTATTTTTTACAGGTCCAATTAGCAAACATAGGGAGTGGCCGAGAACGATGAGGTTGATGTCCTGCACTAGTTTGAGTGTAGTACGTCACGACCAAACGTTAGCGATTGGTTATGGCAGATTTAGACTGGCTCTGGGCAGATCCAATAATTTTAAACTTCAACAGAGTACCCGTCTTCAAGGAAGTTAACGCTTGTCAATGAAGAGTGGCCAGACTCTCTGTACAAATGAAATGTACGTACAAGACTGTGGTAAGACCTGGCTAGTGGAAGGTTTTTTTAGATAGTGAAACAGACCAAACCAGCAATCACTTGTAAAAAAACAATTTCCCATAGGCAGTGTCTGTATTATATACACTGTCTGCAGTTTCTCAAGGAACTGAAATAATGATAAGCTTTGTTCCTTATTTTGTTTATTGTCACTGATTAAATGGGCGAATCACAATTGAGAGGCTATACGTTGCATATACATGAATACAAAACACGAACCAATGAGAAATATCGGAAGGGAATTAGCTTAGGTTTTGAATTTCCTTTTTGCACTTTTCAAGGCAGGCCGGATATAGCAATTTATAATTCATAAAAGTTACCAAATTATGCTATATTTAGTTCTGTGTTTCAGAGATTAGTAGAACACTAGTATACCCTATAATTCTCATCTACTTATACCAAAGACGCCACTCTAAAGCAGTAATTCCTAACTCTCTCCTCGAGGACCACCAGCCAGTCCTTGTGTTAGAACAAACGTTATTAATTTTAGGCTGTGGTATAAAAATCTCTAATTTATACATTTAAAATATCAAGGGACACAGGTTTTACAGGTTTGTAAGCTAATCACTGAAAGACAAAGTAGTGTCATTGGCCCTCATTTATGAAACGTGCGTACGACCTAAAACAGGCGTACGACGGGCGTACGATGATTCCTACGAAAAGTAAGGGATTTATCAATTTGAACGTGATCGTAGGCTGCGATAAAATCTCACGTCTGGTCTGACTTCATGTACGCAAATTCTATAGTGTGAGCGGTGTTCATGGTATAACCATGTGAATTGTTGAACCAGCGATCATTTATAAATGTGTCTGCATAGCAACTACCCCATATTGCAAATTACATTTCAGAATTACGAATTAATTATATACATCACATTGCTATTAAGTGGTTTATTGTTTCCCTTTCACTTCGGGGTGGCCTAGAACA
>JACXGM010021399.1:0-17275 GCA_016801145.1 Umbra pygmaea
GTCTCCATCATTGCCCACGTGCGCGTTGAAGTCCCCCAGCAGAACTATGGAATCCCCAACTGGAGCCCCATACAGGACTCCATTCAAGGTCTCCAAGAAGGCTGAATACTCTGAACTCCTGTTTGGTGCATATGCACAAACAACAGTCAGAGTTTTCCCCCCAGCAACCCGCAGGCGCAGGGAGGCGACCCTCTCGTCCGCCGGGGTAAACTCCAACGTAGCGGCGCTCAGCCGGGGGCTTGTGAGTATCCCCACACCCGCCCGGCGCCTCACACCCTGGGCAACTCCAGAGAAGAAAAGAGTCCAACCCCTATCCAGGAGAATGGTTCCAGAACCGAGACTGTGCGTAAAGGTAAGCCCCACCAGATCTAATTGGTAGCGCTCCACCTCCCGCACCAGTTCCGGCTCCTTCCCCCACAGAGAGGTGACGTTCCACGTCCCCAGAGCCAGCCTCTGCTGCCCAGGTCTGGTCCGTCGAGGCCCCTGACCTTCACTTCCACCCATTTGGCAGCGCACCCGACCCCAGCGGTTCCTCCCACAGAAACATAGAAACATAGAAACTGAGAAGTGATCTGTGATCACCACCTGCAGATCCACTCCTTTATTGGGGGTGTCTTGTTAATTGCCTACAATTTCCACCTGTTGTCTGTTCCATTTGCACAACAGCATGTGAAATTGATTGTCAATCAGTGTTGCTTCCTGAGTGGACAGTGTGATTTCACAGAAGTGTGATTGACTTGAGTTACATTGTGTTGTTTAAGTGTTCCCTTTATTTTTTTGAGCGGTGTACATCCTCTGCTGGTTCCACAACAGTCATGGTCACATCTATCCATAGATTTACTTACTGACCTTCCCTCCTCTCAGGGTAGACTGCCATCCTGCTCATTGTGAACCGGTTTTCTAAATCCTGCCATCTCCTCCCTGTCCCAGGTATCCCACAACCCTGCAGACAACAGAAGCACTATTCACCCTTCCGGCCCAATGGGATCCTGGAAGACATTGTTTCTGACTGGGGCCCCCAGTTTACATCTTGTGTCTGGAAGGCCTTCATGGAGCACATGGGGGTCATGGTCAGCCTCATCTCGGGGTAACATCTTGAGTCCAATGGGCAGGTTGAACTGGTAAACCAAGAGAAATCTCTCTGCCACTCCTCCACGAACCTCATACCCTTCCAGTGTGTGTTGGAGTTTCAGCCAGCCTTGGCTTTGTGGCACCTCAGCCAAACCAAGGCCCCTGTGGTGGATGAGTGGTTCAGGCACGCTAAGGAAACATGGAACATTGCCCACATCCGTCTTCAGTATGCTGGGCCATCAGAGGGCCATCAGAAGGTCCAGGTCATCAGAGGGTCCTATGCTGGGCCATCAGAGGGTCCAGGTGGCCTGCCACTGCAGTGAGGTGCCATTATTTGTACTGGGTGACCAGGTCTGGTTTATGACCCAAAACCTGCCCCTTCGCTTGCCGTGTCAGAAGTTGGGTCTGCAGTTTGGAGCCCAAAATTGCATGAATTATGTTCGGAGGAAACTTTTTTGTTAAACCGAATGACGTGAAATATGTACATATGAGACGGTCAATTAGGTTTGTAGGGAACTAAATTTAAAAACCTAATAATGTAAAAGGCAGAGGTCGGAGATCATGGATGAGCGTATAAATTGGCCACTCTCATCCTGGTGTTTGTCCAGGTCCAGCGTGATGCAGACGAGTTGTACATGTGTTTCAGTAGACAGGTGATTGTATGTTTTTTGTAATGCTAACCCTAACCTTAACCGTAGTAACATCATGCCTAACTTTAACCGTTAGTAACCTCATGTCTAACCTTAACCCTAACCATAACTGTGACCATTGGAATATAATTTTGAATGCTGTAGAATGTATGGAATGTTTGGAATGTTCTCGCATTAATCTGCGAATAGAAGGACAAATATAGCCTAATAGCAAAATGTGCAGCTGAAACATAAAAATATCCTAAATATGTTGGCATTTAACATAATTGATGTTTTCATCAACAGTTTCTCTCAGAACTTCTGAGATTGGCGGAGTGTGGGGCCCTTTAATTCCTTAGGAAAGTGAATGAGTACAGCTCCCCCCCACATATTGTATTAATGCCTCGTTCCGTGTCTCTCCTCAAGCCGGTAGTAAACAGGCCCACTTCATGAGTCCAGAGCATGGGAGCCCCCCCACTCTCCCCCGGATATTGGAGTTGACCTAAATACGCAGTCCACGACATTATAAACTCGAGACAGAGACACTGGGGCCTCCAGTACTTTGTAGATTGGGAGCAGTATGGCCCGGAGTAGCAGTATGTCACGTAGGAGCGGTGCGGGATGCCGGTTAAGGAAGGCCTCCACCCATCGTTGCTGACAGACTTCCCTTGCTATCATCATGACCGTCCAGTGTCGCAAGCCTGTGGCCGTCTTTTTAGTTGGGAGGGGTACTGTAACGTCTCCCTCTCCTCTGGTTCCCTCTCCTGAGGTGTCCAGCTCTGGTGGTCGATGTGACTGCTTTACTGGTAACATTACAATCTCCTGCACACCTGTCTGTAATGTGTAATCATCCCCAGTTTATTTGTTGTTGTCTGTACTTGTTATGCTGTGTTGGAGCTGTCGCTACTACTGGGTTGCATGCCATTACCTTTTTGGAGACTTTGTGCCTTCTTTTTTATTTTGGTCCTAAGAGAAGCCCTGTTACATACTACATATTTTCACAGTTAACTTATAAAATAAGAACTACCATCTGCGTGTTCCTCCATGTTACAGAAACAAAATTCAAACTCTCTTCACCCAGCCTTGGTATCTGCATATCTTACCATGGCACTGTGAGTCTCAGTGCAGTGAAATATTTTCAAGGACCCTGTCAAAAGGTTGGAGGGTGCAAAAGCAACAGGTACATTAAACAGTGTACAGCTGACAGGTGTCCTGGTTCCTGAGAGTGCAGTCACTGACTGCTATGCTTCTGGTTTGAGCGAACGCTGGCATGTTTGGCTGCCGCTGCTCTCCGGTTTTAATATTTTATTATTTTAATGTTTAATATTTTATTGCTTAATATTGAGGATATTTTGTGCCCTTTGATTGAGGAGATCTCACCTGATTACTGTGGGCGCAGATGGCTCAGTGGGTAGGGAGTAGGACTTGTAGTCAGAAGGTTGCCAGTTCGATTCCCGACTGAGCCAAATGTCGTTGTGTCCTTGGGCAAGACACTTTACCCTAATTGCTCCCAGGTCGTTGCTGTAAATAAGAAATTGTTCTGGTTAAATAAAGGTTGAATTAAAAAAAATTAAATTACTGTTGGGTACTCTTTCATCGCCTGCTATGGTCGAATGATTCTGAGGATCTGAGTGCGTGGATCTATTGAGACTCGTTTGGTGAACTTGAACATGGAGGAGTGAACCCAGATTGAAATGTGGTGTTATATCATTTGCACACTGGTGGATAAGCCAGTTGCCCTGGTTTAGAAGTATTAGATGGCCAAAGAGGTAGTTGCCAAAAAGAAGGATCTCACAACACAAGAAAGGTCTAAAGGGTGTAATGGACTGTGCTGATGTCTTATAATTTGATTTGAATTAAAAACATAACCTTGTCTTTATTGCACATAGTGCATGAAGTGTTACACCTTGACCTTGAAGTTGGGCTTGTCAAGTTTATATTTACCAACTAATAACACTGTGAGGCATGCCTCCAAACATACAGGGGGAATATTAACAGCTGTGCAGAGGACATACGAACAAAGGGTGAGATTGGTAGTTCAATTTCACAAATTGAAAAAATGACTATTGCTACGTACGTCGATTTCTGGCCCTGGCTTTATAGCATGCCGAAGGCCACATTTTGAACCAAGGGTCTATCAGACCGTCAGAAAATTGGGTGGAAGTGTTAGGGAACAAGATTAGTAAAAACATATACATAGGGAAAGTTTGTAGAAATTTCAAGAGTGACCTTGCAGCTAGACCTAAACAGAAGGGGATACAGACTCTTTTGATTCTTGTACTGTTAAGTTCTTTATTCCTGACTTTCCTACATAAAAGTTACTTGGAAAATATATTTTTGTGCAGACAGCCCTACATGAACTTCTGTCTACATTTAAGCAGATTACTGCCCCTGGTGCCCTCGGGGAGGTTCTCCTAGCAGGGACCAGTCCACCTATAGGGGGCACTCTTGTCATGATGTACCGAATAACTAGGTTCTGCTCTTTTGTACAACCAACACTTTATACTTCTCATCATAATGAGGTAAAATAATAACAGCAGTTTTATGTGTAAACAAACTTAGGCTCACATATTTCTTTCCTTGAAGGACCCAGAAGTATTTTATAAATTATTAACGAATAGGGTACTAAAATCTCAAACCAATATTTTCTTTCTATTGTCTTCGTCTTTACTGATCTAATTGTTGCCCTTGCTCTGTCATCTTTCTTCAACTCACCGCTCTCCCCTACTCTCCTTTCCAGACTCCTCCCATCCAGCTATTTTGGGCTAGGGATGTTTCAATTATGCATGCTGTCATAGTGCCTTTAGTATTACTGCCTGTTTGGCAGGGCACAGGGTTCGGTGTGTGTGTGTGTGTGTGTGTGTGTGTGTGTGTGTGTGTGTGTGTGTGTGTGTGTGTGTGTGTGTGTGTGTGTGTGTGTGTGTGTGTGTGTGTGCGCGCACTGTTGTCAGTGCCTCCGTGTTAACCAGTGTCAGCGTGTTCCTGTGTATGCCATGTGTGTTTGTGAACAGTCTATGTTCCGTCTGTTTGTCTAAGTGAAATTACTCTCTATTAGGGTACAAAGCAGGGTGTGTGTCTGCTCTGCTTTCTGAGTAACCTACGTGAGCAGCAGTTATAACACAGCAGATACAGAATGAGAAAGCATCTTCTAAACATTGCAATGCCTCTTTTATACAGTGTGATGTCTCATTTCAGTGGTTTCAGTCCCACACATTAGGATACCCTTTATTTAGTTTTGGTTTTGTTAATTAGTGTTTTGGATGAAAATAAATGTGGTCTTAGATGAAGAACTCTAAAGCAATGATATTCTTCAATGTCGATAACAATATATTGACTTATCTGTCTTTCTCTGTCTAAAGCTGTTAGGAACTGCAGATTGCCTAGTGGTTAAAGCATCTGAAAGGCATCTCGATCGAAGCTGGCAAGGTGCAAAATTGATCTCTGTCCTTGAGCGAAAACCTTAATGTGCTCATTGAGTCATCGCCCAAATTTAAAGGGTTTCAATAAATGTAGACTGTGTGTGCAATTGACAACTAAAATAATCTAATCCTGAAAGAGGTGTTTATCTGTGTTTTTTTGTCAAGTCTGTTCGTGCAATGAGACATCACGTTATTGCATTGCTGCACAAAGCAGCCATGTTTGCATAGTGAACACAGTAGTCAATAATTTCCTTCTGGATCCTTATCAACACATTATATGGTGTCCCTCTTCCTTTCATCACCCATTTACTGGGCTGTCTATTTCCACCACCTTCCTTTTTTACACACTCCCCTTTTTATTAGGTGTTTTTCTCTTCCATTCTCCCATTTTCTCACCATTCCATTTTTCTTCTCAATGTCTTCCCTCCTTTCTATCTCCTTCATCTCTCCTTTTTCTTCTTCTGAACTCATTTCCCTCTGTGCCTCTCTTCTTTATCCGCAGCCACTTCCTCTGATCCGCAAGTCCCCTCTCTTCCTCTACTGTCCTAGCCCTCTCTACTGGGTCGATATATGACCTAATTTCTTGGCTAATCATGGTTTGTGTAGCCTTGACACAGGGTTGTGGTAGCAGTCTGCTTTATCTGGCCTCTCACGTGGATGGCATGGTCATTACTCATAGATAACAGACAACAGCTTAACGAAAGCTCATGTTTGTTCAGAACGAAAAAAGTTAACCACTATTGTAGATGTATCCTTACTGCATAAACAATAAATAGTGGTCTACCTATGTTTCTAGGAAGGTTAGGCTAGATACAAAACAATTGGCTATACAGTAATCCCCATTAAGTGGTGGTGCAAAAAAAATAGGTGTGAAGATTTTTATTTTTTTTCACAATTTTGTTTTATGGTTGAAGTAAACAAATAACATGTCAGCATTGGTGATCCTGGAGCCCCCACTTCTGGCGTATCCAGGATCTAGCGTTCGGCATCCTTGTTCCTTGCCAGGTTCACTTATACCATCTCCTGCATTCCAGGGAGCAAAAATGGTAAGACTGATGCTCTTTCGTGCCAGTATGACACAGAGGACAGGGTGGTGGATGACAGCCTCAAAGTGATGGAGGCCTGCAAAGTTGGACCTGTCATTTGGGAGCTGGATGCGGTGTTTCAGCAGGTATTGCGGACAGAGCGTATTCCTGCACAATATCCTGCTGATTGCCAAAATGTATGTCTCTGTCTGAGACAGGCTTCTCTGCTGGGCCCATATATCTCACTCCTATGGTCACCCTGGAATCAGCCGCACCATTGACTGCCTGGCTGGCAGTTACTGGTGGCCTAACTTATGCCTCGTTTCCATTACCACGTAGAACAGTGAAATTAACTATTCTGCCTAGTTATAGATGTGTCTCCATTACCCTTCTGAATTCTGGAACTCAAACTTTCTGCAAATTTTTAGCAGGCTGGCTGCCTCGTTTGGAAGCTCGTGCCGGCAGCATCGTTGGGTGGTCTTATCCCTGGTTCCAGTTCGGCAAAATCGTTGATTGGTCTAGGTGAAAACGTAGACAGGATGTCACACTAGTTTTTTGGTGTGTGGTTTCAACTGGCGCCATATTTAAAGTACAAAGGTGTAGGTAGTTATTACGGAAAGTTATAATTAGTGGAACGTCTTTGCATGCGTTGCCTGTGCAGCCGGCATTGCAGGATCAGTCTTTCTCTGCGATTCCTATTTAATACTTTTTGCCTGGACTTCACGAGAAGTTTAAAAAGTAAAAAAAACAAAAAAATAAAATGTAAGCGACTCGAAATCAACTACGTCTTGCATTTTGTAAATGCACCCTTCTGGCTCTGAGTGATTGTTTTACTACAGTGCTTCGCGGTCGGCATTGACAGGTTGCTCTGGATGCGCATCATCTTCTGACACTGTCTTTAATCTTAAAAAACGTAATAGGAATGATTTTCCCGCGAAAGACATCAGAGCCCACTTTCCACTGAAGGCAATTGAGACATACCAACCCCCCACGCCTGGGATAGCCATTGCCGTTAACTTAGCAAAAAAATTAATATCCTCTCACTGCTGTTATTTTCAATGAACGTAACATGTGGAAACATACTGTATGTTTGAACATAAAGGATTCACAACTAAGACATACACTGAACAAGTTCCACAGACATGACAAACAGAAAATGAATAACAAAAGGGGTGGTTAAAATCAAAAGTAACAGTCAGTATCTGGTGAGGCCACCCGCTGTATTAAATACTGCAGTGCATCTCCTCCTCACTGCACCAGATTTGCCAGTTCTTGCTGTGAGATGTTACCCCACGTTTTCTACCAAGGAATCTGGCTGCAGGTTTCTTTCCCCCATTCCCCACAGACATCCCAAAGAACCCAATCCTCTCCCGAGCCCTCCCCTTGTTCCAGCACACCTGGACCTCCCTCCCTGATCCCCCCCAATGCCCATCCCTTCCAACACACAATCCTCAATCCCATCCCCCACATTGACAACCTAACAGAAATACACAACATAAGAAGTCAGAGACAACACATTTAAATAGGTGAATAACTAAATACATTAATCAAGAGGGGCGATAACAAACGAGGACATGACAAACAAAAACAGAAATAAACAATAACACTCTAAATGAAATATAAACATAGTTTTGACTTATGGCAGGTCAGAAGGGAGCCTCTACAAGCTGTTAAATTAATAAATAAAAGTCTGCCATTTATCCACAAATTTGGGGTATGATCCCCTAAGTGAATACTTGATTTTCTCAAGTTAAAATTAAACCTCATTCAGCTACTAAGAGGTTAATAACCCTCCTAGGTCGATTGACGCTCTAGAGCGTCAAACGCGATTATCACTTTAGCAACTAAATAGGGCCCATAATGGATGTAATGGAGTAATTTAAATGACAATGAAAATGGTATCAGAGTTTTAGTGTTGACAGTACTACAGTGTTACCAGTGAAGTGAGAAGACAGTGTGACAGCAGACACAGTAATGCAGGGAGAGGTGTAAAAGCAAGGCAGACACAAGGGGGCACCAATGTGTTTGTGGAGAATACAATTAGAGTAGGAGCTTCTGAAATTTGGCTGCCCATTAATAATAAAGAAAATTGGAGTTTGCAAGCCCCCCACTAAATTTGCATCTCTGAAGTAATAACCTATTGACCCTGGTTAGGTTTCCTCCCAAAATAAATAACAGCCAGATTGACTTAAAGGAGGACATGGGTAAAAACAACCGGATAGTCTGAAAAGAATTTGGACAAATCATTCATTTTTTGCAGCATTGAAGATAAGTTACCCTACCTCTGGAAAATCAGCCTTTAACTTTATAAGGAGGGTGGCAAGGTTTGCTGAAAAGAGAGCAGGCAATGAGTGAGTCACATTCACTCCAACATACTTAAATCCAGAGTGACTAAGTTGAAAGTAAAGCGTATCTGCTAAAGTTGTAACAATGCTGTATTGATTGGGAATCACTCATTCTTTTGGAGATTAAACTTGTAACCAGAAAAAGAACCAATGTTCTCCAATATGGAGAGGATAGAGGGTAAAGAGTTGTTAGTCTATGTATATAGAGCAACACGTTGTCAGCATACAATGCCAACCTATGTTCAACTCCCTTCCGTGAAACACCCTGAAAAGAGGTTGAGGCCAACAAAGCCACCAAAAGGGCTATTGGCAATGGCAAAGAGTAGGGGGGACATAGGGCAACCCTTCCTGGTCCCACATTCCAAGGCAAAATAGTCAGAGAGAGTATCATTAGTATGTTTATTTTTTTGCTGAGTTTAGATAAATACGGAAATAAAATAAAATAAAAAATTATAATATAAAAAGGTAGAAGAAATGTAACAATAAATAAATAATAATAATAAATAAATAAACAGCATAGCTTATAACAACACTTATTTTTTACCTACTACAATATTATTAATTACAGTGTGTATATACATGATAGCATTGGACCAGTTAAATATTGTATTACTGCTACCTCCATTGATTTTGCTGTGGATTTCTCTAATATACAGATACCATTAAAACTGATTAACCACACCTTACACAAAATAATATCAGGTCCTTAAGGATGTTTTTTTCTGTCAGTTGATGCTGATCATTGTCCTCATTAAATAAATGACCAATTATAATATCTTTGTCTTATTTCTTTAATTGGGTTTTCTGTATCTACTTTTAGGAATTGTATACAATCAGATGAAATTTTAGGTCATATTTATGCAGAAATATAGAAAAGTCTGAAGGGTTCACAAACTTTCAAGCACCCCTGTATGCAGTATAGTTCAGACGAGAAAAGCTAGTTAGCTCCCCGAAATTAAGAGGCCTTCTGCTGAGTCAGCAGCAGGATTGGATTCTGATAAGCAACACTCTCATTTTACCAGAGAAGCATCTGTAGTGGAAATAATGTTTACAGGACCAAATATGACTCATAACAGCTGGCTTCCTCTCACACCTCATCCAACACAAAGGATTTCCTGAGGGGAATTTAGATGCATGGAAGGGGGGTCAAACCTCCCACTTCAAAACAGTCCTATTAAAGACAACAGGTTTTAAACTGATGAAGCTGATAAAACTTAACATTATACTGTACATCATGATATGTCATTTAGTACTTTCTGGATTGTCCCATAAAGGGAGTTTTGGTTTTATTACATGTAAGGTTATATGTTTTCTCCACAGAGTGACTAGGAGAGACAAATGCTAGCTTCTCACTGTGAGACATATTTTAATGTTATAATTCAGTTCTTTTCTTACGACCAGGATAGTGCTGCCAAGTCGAAGCAGATTCTAATCATGTTAATGTGTTCCGTTTGTTCCAACTCCAGCCAGTGAACTGTTCTTCATTTCGTATACAGCGGGAGATATGTTGGTGTCACCTCTTCGGAGGGGATAAAAAGTATTTGTTTAAGTTAGTCGAGGAGTTCTTATTGTAAAAGATACTCCGGGCAATTTACTGCAGTAGTAGTGAGTTATTATAGATTGCTAGAATATAATTGTTTAGTTTCTGTTAGGATGAAGGATTTCAGAACATGAACTATTTTTGGTATGTAATTTGTATTTCATTGTCCGGTTGAAATGTTGTAATTCTTATGCTTTTTAACTGGAATTAAATGTTATTTGATTTTATACCCAGTTCCGTCTTAGACTTCCTCAGTTATTCCTAGAATTTCTCTGGTGGAGATTTCACGAGTTGAGTGCTATCCTGTTAACTACATACACTAGTATTCTTTTAATTTGTGACACACACACCCACTTTACTAGCAAGCTATTCCAGTACTTAACATGTTCTCCCTGAGTCGAAACTACTCTACAGTGGGGCCCGCAGCCACCTCAAGTAGGGATCTGTTTGGCAATTCGGCCCGGGAGAAAGTTTAGCTCATTCGTGGGCATTCCTTGCTTCAGCGCCCCTATCATACGGTTCAGCTCCCGGGAAGCATATCCGAAACGTAGGTGCGAGCTGATGCAAAATCGGTCCCGTCGGCTGTAGCAGGTACTTAGCGAGGACAGGTAGCCGTCCATTTTGCACATTTAGCATGGCTTGGAGCGTATAGACAAGCTACCTAGCGGTCTCCAGGTCCGTGCCTGTTAGTCTCCGGTTGAACTTGCTCAGCTAACACATAAACACATGGAGTCAGATTTATAGATATTAAATATCTGCGAGGTGAATAAAATCAAGAAGATTTTACGCTTTTTTTCTACGCTTTTTCATTAAGCAATTATTTATCTTATAACTCAATACATTGCCCCAGGGGAAAAGGAAATTATTATTAATGTAAGTGCATATTAATTGTATTCTTTTATTCCCCGTCTACACATACACATGCACGCACACACAAATGAAACACACCTGTACAGTAAAGTAAAAAAAAAACATTTGTACTTAGTGAAAGTTGTTTCTGCAATTAGCATCACTACAGACATTTGGAGTTCAGACATATCCAGACAGTTGAATGCAGGTATTAAATTACGTAGCATTAAAACGGAGGTATCCGATCGGTACTCGATATTGGAAAATACTAAAATTTCAGGACTCGGAATCAGTATCAGCAATGAAATGAATGAATGAAGTGGTTTTGGTGCATCCCTACTATTTATCAAATAAAAATATTTGTATAGCTGCTACAGTGGGGAGAACAAGTATTTGATACTGCCGATTTTGCAGGTTTTCCTACTTACAAAGCATGTAGCGGTCTGTAATTTCTATCATAGGTACACTTCAAATGTGAGAGTCGGAATCCAAAACAAAACGTTTCATGTAGTTCTTGACCAGGTTTGCACACACTGCAGCAGGGATTTTGTCCCACTCCTCCATACAGAACTTCTCCTGATCCTTCAGGTTTCGGGGCTGTCGCTGGGCAATACGAACTTTCAGCTCCCTCCAAATATTTTCTATTGGGTTCAGGTCTGGAGACTGGCTACGCCACTCCAGGACCTTGATGTGCTACTTACGGAGCCACTCCTTAGTTGCCCTGGCTGTGTGTTTTGGGTTGTTGTCATGCTGTAAGACTCAGCCACGACCCATCTTCAATGCTCTTACTGAGGGAAGGAGGTTGTTGGCCAAGATCTCACAATACATGGCCCCATCCTCCCCTCAATACAGTCATCTTGTGCCCTTTGCAGAAAAGCATCCCCAAAGAATGATGTTTCCACCTCCATGCTTCACGGTTGGGATGGTGTTCTTGGGGTTGAACTCCAATCCTTCTTCTTCCTCCAAACACGGCGAGTGGAGTTTAGACCATAAAGCTCTACTTTTTTCTCATCAGACCACATGACATTCTCCCATTCCTCCTCTGGATCATCCAGATGGTCATTGGCAAACTTCAGACGGGCCTGGACATGCGCTGGCTTGAGCAGGGGGACCTTGAGTGCGCTGCAGGATTTAAATCCATGAAGGCGTAGTAGTGTTACTTATGGTTTTCATTGAGACTGTGGTCCAAGCCAGAGGCGTCATGCCCATTGAAACTGAACATGTGCCCCCTCAGTTGTTTGAGCCAAGTGGATTGTCTATTTAATATCTGTATTTGTGGGCACATGTTTGTGTGTTGTGCCCCCTTAAAAAAATAGGTGCATGACGCTTCTTGTCCCAGCTCTCTTCAGGTCATTGACCAGGACCTGTCGTGTAGTTCTGGGCTGATCCCTCACCTCATGATCATTGATGCCCCATGAGGTGAGATCTTGCATGGAGCCCCAGACCGAGGGAGATTGACTGTCATCTTGAACTTCTTCCATTTTCTAATAATTGCACCAACAGTTGTTGCCTTCTCACCAAGCTGCTTGCATATTGTCCTGTAGCCCATCTCAGCCTTGTGCAGGTCTACAATTTTATCCCTGATGTCCATACACAGCTCTCTGTTCTTGGCCATTGTGGAGAGGTTGGGGTCTTTTTGATTGAGTGTATGGACAGGTGTCTTATACAGGTAACAAGTTCATACAGGTGCAGTTAATACAGGTAATGAATGGAGAACAGGAGGGCTTCTTAAAGGAAAACTAACAGGTCTGTGAGAGCTGGAATTCTTACTGGTTGGTGGCTGTGTATCAATTACTTGTTCTCAGCACTGTATATTTGTTTAACTGGAAATAAATAGTTAATATATTGGTTTCATGTTGTTCACTGTGGGTCCCAGATACAAGAAGACAATCCTGTGCTTAGTTTGAGTCTTTATATAAACTAATTAAATTTATAAATGGTTTTATGTTCAGATTCTTAACTGTGTGCAGAAGACATTATTGGTGTATAATTGCTTTAAATTGCAATTCTTCTCAGTAATGTGCATTCCACTGTGCAGATTCCTTTGATGACAAAATCATCTTTACGGTCCAAGAAAGCCTGCAGCTCTCACACACTCTCTTCATCTGAACCTCTTACTCTCTCTCAATGCAGATTCTTTCTCTATACCCTGTGTAAAAAATATATTCTGTACTTGTGTCTCTAGCAATGGTTGTCTGTTGTAGAATTTAACATTTTGGAGTTGCACACATAAAACATACATGCTAAAATAAAAACAATCAAAATCTATAAAAATAATTAATCTAAGAAAAAAAATTACTGATAATGGTAAAACGTTCCTGTTATCATACATTTAAAATGTGCCAAATGTACCAAGAAGGCAAGCTTAAAGATACTTAGTAAATAAATCTGGGAGTGTGGGATATGGCAAAACAAGGCCGTTTTACTCTGAGTTGAGTATAGCCATTCTATAGAGAAGGTTTTATATATTGTCCCAATTAATATTAGAAGTAAGATATTCAGAAACTTTCCACATAAGAGTCTTATATTCATTTAATTTATATATACAAGGGCAAAATTACTGAAACCTAGGTCTGTGATGCCCAGTATTAAATAGATAAAGAACAAAAACAGATTTATTACACATTAACTGTGATATAGGCACAATCACTGACAACTTAACAACATGCTTCAGAACATTCCAAAGAGGAGGACATAGTAGACAAATTACTTTCACATATTTGTGTGTGTGCCTGAGATGTCTCTAATACTAACCAATCTTGTGAACAGGTCTAATAAGTGCTATTTCTCCAGTTAGTCTGTAAGAAGAGATAGTTAGGAAGTTTTTGAAGGACTGCTTTCTAGACAAACATTTTACAGTAATTTAGCGGAAGAGCGATGTACAGTGAAATCCCCTTGGAGGAACTTAGGGTAAGGTGCCTTGTTCAGGGATACAACGACATTTGGCACAGTCGGGAATCGAACCAGCAATCTGACTACAAGTCTGAATTCCTAACCATTGAGCCATCTGCTCTTAAACATTACGAAAACATTAACCCGTGTCTGTACATTTGTGGTCAAAAACACTGAAAATGTAAAAAGTATTGGTCTCCACAAGTCAGCTGCTTCAGTGTTCTTAGATCTTTTTGTCAGTAGTTACTATGGTATACTGAAGTTTAATTACAAGCATTCCATAAGTGTTAAAGGCTTTTATTGACAATTACATTAAGTTTATGCAAAGAGTCAATATTTGCAGTGTTGACCCTTCTTTTTCAAGACCTCTGCAATCCGCCCTGGCATGCTTGTCAATTAACTTCTGGGTCACATCCTTACTGATGGCGGTCCATTATTGCATGATGAATGCTTGGAGTTTGTTAGAATTTGTGGGTTTTTGTTTGTCCACCTGCCTCTTGAGAATCAACCACACGTTCTCAATGGGATAAATAGTCTGGGGAGTTTCCTTGACATGGACCCAAAATGTTCATGTTTTGTTCCCCGAGCCACTTAGTTATCACTTTTACTTTATGACAAGGTGCTCCATCATACTGGAAAAGGCATTGTTCATCATAAAACTGTTCTTGGATGGTTGGGAGAAGTTGTTCTCTGAGGATGTGTTGGTACCATTCTTTATTCATGGCTGTGTTCTTAAGCAAAATTGTGAGTGAGCCCACTTCCTTGGCTAAGAAGCAGCCCCACACATGAATGGGCTCAGGATGTCTCACTGTCGGCATCACACAGGACTGATGGTAGCACTCACCTTGTCATCTCCGGACATGGTGTTTTCCAGATTGCCCAAACAATCAGAAAGGGGATTCATCAAGAAAAAATGACTTTACCCCAGTCATCAACAGTCCAATCCCTGTACCTTTTGAAGAATAGCAGTCTATCCCCGATGTTAATCCTGGAGAGAAGTGGCTTCTTTGCTGTCCTTCTTCACACCAGGCCTTCCTCCAAAAGTCTTTGTGTCACTGTGCGTGCAGATGCACTCACACCTGCCTGCTACCATCCCTGAGCTAGCTCTGCACTGGTGGTTCCCCGATCCCGCTGCTGAATACAACTTTAGGAGACAGTCTTGGCACTTGCTGGACTTGGACTTGTCCTCGGCACCCTGACGCCTTCTTCGCAGCAATTTGAACTCTCTCCTTGAAGTTCTTGATGATCTGATAAAT
This sequence comes from Umbra pygmaea, assembly GCA_016801145.1. Taxonomy (NCBI): domain Eukaryota; kingdom Metazoa; phylum Chordata; class Actinopteri; order Esociformes; family Umbridae; genus Umbra; species Umbra pygmaea. The sequence goes on from JACXGM010021399.1 coordinate 15,027, forward strand.
GGTTGATTTATGGGCAATCTTACTCGCAGCAATATCCTTGCCTGTGAAGCCCTTTTTGTGCAAAGCAATGATGTTGCCACGTTTTTCGTTAACGAGACAATAACTGACATGATGTCAACTAATCCTTTTGTGGCAGGGCTGAAATGCAGTGAATTTTTTGGGGGGGGGATTAAGTTAATTTTCATTGCAAAGATGGACTTTGCAATTCATTGAAATTCATCTGTTCACTCTCCATGACATTCTGGAGTATATGCAAATTGCCATCATCAACACTGAGGCAGCAGACTTTGTGAAAATTTTTATTTGTGACCATGACATTTGGAGAAAAAATTTAACTAATGGCCAGATATGGTTTCCCGTTGATTGTATCACCTGATTCATATACTTCGGCTCATCACCTTTCCATTGATAACCCATATGTCCATATCTACTGTGGAATTTTGGGGAAAATATTTAACCCAAAAATCCAGATTTTGACAATGTTATTGCAACATTTCCTGACTTTACACTGACCCTAATGATCAAATGTGATTTCCCGTTGAAGCAGTCACCTGATTCACATACTACTACTCCACACCTTTCCATTGATGCCCTAGATGTCCATATTTACTATGGAATTTTGGAGAAAAGATTTAACCCAAAAATCTAGAATTTGACAATGATATTGCAACAATTCCTGACTTTGTACTGCCCCTTTTTGGCCAAATATTTTTTTATTTGAAAACTTTGAAGTTAAATCCCACCCACAGGGTGAAAGAAAAAAAACTGGAATAGAATCACATTCACAGGTCCAATTTTTATGTAATATATACATGTCCCATAACTTTACAAAGCTTAAAATCTCAGGAATCTAGCTAATGTTTCCGTTTACAATAGCTATAATAAAAATAAACATTCAACCTTATTATGTTAGCTACGTGCCTTGTACACATGCGCCTCAAATGAAATAGGAGGTGGATTACACTCACTGCTCAGAACTTTAAATATAAATGTCTCATATGTCCTTAAAGGTTAAGATCTTAGAATTCTAGTGATTGTCTCAGTTTTACTATAGCTATGAAATTGAAAACATTATGAGTGATTATTTGAGCTATGCGTCTTGTAAACAAAGCTGTTCATTATGTCACCTCATGGAAAATACACAGTCAATTATAAACACAGTTTACAAGTTACGTTTTTAGATAATATATACATGTCCCATATCTTTACAAAGCTTATGATCTTAGCATTCTAGTCACTATCCTTAATAGACTCTAGCTATTAAATTGAAAATATTATGAGTGATAATGTGATGTACATGCAAAGTCAAAAATGCCATTAGTTTGTACACTCAGCTGTCCGTTATTTTAACTAATGGAAAATACGGTGGTGGAAACATTAATTGCCAGCACCTTCAGCAGTCGTCGCATATTCATAACGTTTAATTCGCAGACAAGATTGTGCATTGTGGCAATTAATGTATATATTTAAATATCTCCAGAAATCATTCTCTGATTGGTTGTGTAGAAACATTTTAATGGCCAGCACCTGCATACATAGGTTCCCAGACAAGATTGTACATTGTGGCTTTTGATGGATGTATTTAAATGTCTGCAGAATTCTTTTTTAAAGAAACACACTTACAATAAAATGGCCTGCACAGCTGTTGTCTTGACTGTGTTAGCCATAGTGTCATCAGTACAGTACGGCTAGTAGGCTGATTGATGTTAGCAGGGTGGAGTCTGTATCAATCAAAGATTTGAATTGCATAAACAAATGCACCACTAAAGCAGACTGGAAAACATGTGCCATTTAAATTAAATGATACTTTACATTGTGTTCAGACCTTAATATAAACAATCTAAATGATCCATTTAATAAGGACTGTGTACTAACATGGCAAGAGTAAGAGGAGTGGTGGGGGGTACGTTAATGTTAGATTATAACTGCACGCCTCACAACCATTTTCTTTAGCTAAAAATACTAATAAAAAAATTATTTTCACAACCATTTTTAAGTGCATTAACACACTCCAGCCTGTTCGTTGCCAGGGAATAACCCCACAGATTCAGAACATCTTTCTCTCGAGGGAGAGTGAAAAGAAGAGAGACACGGATGAGGACCAGAGACAATACACTAATACATGTGATGATAGTATCAGAGACAATATATTAATAAATGTGATGATAATATCAGAGACGATATACTAATACATGTGATGATAGTATCAGAGACGATATACTAATACATGTGATGATAGTATCAGAGGC
>JACXGM010021400.1:0-17275 GCA_016801145.1 Umbra pygmaea
ATAAAAACAAAATTAATTAAAGTTGCTTGTTGGGGCGCTATGTTCAACTTTGTTGTAAACTGACGAAAAATAAATTTGGGGAGCTCAAAGACCCAACACAACAGCAGCAAACCTAGCGTTAGCTAACATGTTAACTAATGTTGGTTAAAGCTAAAGGGCTCGTTAAATTTAGCTTAGAGAGTAGGTTAACATTCTGGCAATGATATCCATGGTAATCATAACTTTGGTCCCAGTTGTGTTCTTGCCTCCAGTTAGTAGATCTAGACAACACAGTAACTAGTTAGCAGTTAGCCTTACCTTTGAGTAACCTGCTCACATTGTAACGGTTGCTATGATGTGTGATTGGACAATGGCAGTTTTGGGGGAGGGGCCGGCGATAGGTCAATTACTTCAGGTGAAGGAACATAGTAGCCTACACCTAGTTATATGCATTTGGAATGTGATTTAACAGAGAAAAACAAGCGTTGTCTGATGGGAAAATTTGGAATAGAGTAAACACCATTCTTTATAGCTGTGAGCTATCAAGCGCATTGCAACGTTTTAACAATATGATGGAGCGCATGCTGGACAAGTTCGGTAGAGAAACGCACACTGCATAGCCTATATAGAGCGCAAATTAACTACCATATTTGCTGCTGCTTTTTTAATTATGATAAATTCAATGAGTTGTTAATATTAAGGGACTATATCTGGATTATAGAAAAAATATATATATATTGCTGAATTCCAAGTAGATGTCTGAATTCTGCGTTAATGTCAGGATTCCGCAGTTCCGTCTGCGTTCTCCGCATTGCGCAAAACATAGGTCCCTATAGGATATTTTTTGTCGGCTTCAGCTAAGATAGCAGGCTCTTTGGTGGAGCTCTGCTTAAGTTCCATTGTGACAAATGAATGGACTACTTGCGGAGTGACATGAATCAGAGGCACAAAAACGTTGACAGCGGTGAGCGGTCATTTAAAGCCATGACGTCACACCCCCAACGCGTGCCTTGCGCACTCCCCCAGAAAAAAAAAACAGATTTGCATGGTTTATGAGAGCCTCATTTTCAGGTCGGAAAAGCCGGATTTATCCGGAAGAATCGCACCCCTGAAAAATGCTTGTATAGTACTGTTTTACTGTTTTTAAATTCTGGTACCTCTACTTTCTCTGTACCAATTTTCCACACATTCCTAGTATAATGCTGTATGCACCATTGTTGTATTATAAAAAACAAAAGTGTTTTAAACAGTGCTATAGGAAAGCTTACAACAGTTAATATACAGTAGTCACTTTTGTTGCAGCCCTAAATCACATGAAATACGTTCTGACGGAACTATTTTGTAAAACCGAAATATGTCAAATATAAACGTATGAGAGGGTCAATTACATTTGTAGGGAACTAAATTGAACACTTGAATAATGTTAAATATAAACATAAGAAGATCATGACGTAGCATGTAAATAGCGTAGTTTTTGCTAGGGTGGCGGTCGGGGATGGTGGATGGGCGTATAAATCCGCGACTTGCATCCCAGTGTTCGCAAGTTCAAATCCAGTCGGACACATTGTGTGTGTTTTGTTCTACATTGCTTGCATCATGCAGACACGCGATTGTCGGTTTTTGTAATGTTAACCCTAACCTTAATTCTAACCTTAACCTCAGTAACGTCATATCTAACCTTAACCCTTAGTAACCTCATGCCAAACCTTAACCGTTAGTATCCTCCTATCTAACCTTAAATGTAAATGTTGCCATATAATTTCTAACGTTATGGAATGTATGGAATGTGTGGAATGTTCTCACATAAATCCGCTAAACTAAATGTACCGGAGCAATGTAATTGAAGTACAAATATAGCCTAATAACGAAATGTGCAGTTCAAACATAAAAAAAACTAAATATGTTGGCATATAACGTAATTCAGGTTTTAAAAATAGTTTCCTGAGAACGTAATTTGCAAGAAATTCTGAGATTTACGGTGGTTTTGTTGCCAGAGGTTTAGACCTTACTGGCTGTGTGTTGAGTTATTTTGAGGGGACACCAAATTTACACTGTTATACAAGCTGTACACTCACTAATTTAGATTGTAGCAAAGTGTATTTTCTTTAGAGTTGTCACATTAAAAGTTATAATCATATATTTACAATAATGTGAGGGGTGTACTCACTTTTGTGAGATAATGTATGTACTTACCCAAAATGAAAGCACTATAACCTGCATAACATACAGTATCTGCTTTTCAGTGCATAAATCTGTCACTTACAGTACTTGTTAGAATAAAGGCCACTGGCATAGGGAATGAGAAGAGGGGAGTGGCAACAGTTGATCAGGTGGCAATTCTGATTGGCTGGTAATCAGTCACTTCTGAAGTTAGTCTTTCTATTTTGCAGGTCTTGTAATTACAAGGTCCTTGGTTCAGGTTTTAATATGTGATGTTATATTCACAATCTGAACAATAAACAATTCCATTTGTCATTCTGGTAATATAAAATAATTAACTGAATATATAAGTTTACTACTACCGGTACATGTTTAATATACTAGAGAGTCTGCATTAGATGCTTAACTCTGATGACATTTGTAGAATGTGAAGGTGGCAAAAGCCTAATAGCCTAAACAAATAATGTGTGTTTGCATTTACATATTTGTAACTACTCTGGCCCCCCGTGGGATTGAACCCTCAACCTTAGCAACACAATAATCACTCTCCTGTCAAGTGAGCTACACACAGTCTTCGCACAGTGGCATATTTGGCGGGCAAGGTATGGCAAGCATGTGGATCCAGAGATCGGTAGGGTCCCCAGAGATTGTCCTGTTTCTCACTGCTATTTGTTAAACAATGATTCACTACCATTAGTGTGTGTCAGCTCAGCGGTCTACAATGGCTATAAGAAAACCCACAGGGTGGTAGCTCTCCAGGCTCAGGGTTGGTGCCCCCTGGCCTAATCCAATCAGTGTGTGTCGGGTGGGGTCTGGTAGGGGCAGTCCTGTTTCTTGTTGCAAATTCTTAAACAATGGTCGCCTATGATTTTCATATGCCAGCTGTTTACAATTGCTTCATCTAATCAATGCATGTTTGGGGGTGTTGGCGTAGGTGTGGATTTTCGATTGTTTTGGGTTTCATGTTGAAGGGCAGCAAACCTTTTGGTCTGCAATTTCTAGGTCACAAACCATTTCTGGCAAATTCACAACAAGCAACATGCTAACACAGATACTTTAACACTCAAGTGACTTATATGAGCTACTAAAATAGTTTGCTCATTTTTGAAATAAGCAAAGAAAAATGTGCTAGCGGTACACTGAAATTTAAAGCAGCATTTAAAGAATTCACATCATAACTACCAACTATAACATCAATGTTCAAACCCACTACCAGCAAGTCCTACAGATCAGCCGCGGTCAGTGGATCTTAATTGGGGAGGACGGGCTCGTATTACGCTCAGAACCGGAGTGAATGGAATGTGTGCAAATCAAAAAAACAATTGGTTTTGTTCGTTGCGCACCATTCCATTCACTCCGGTTCCGAGCGTAATACGAGCCTGTCCTCCCCAATTAAGATCCACCGACCGCGGCTGCTACAGATGCAGGTCCCACAAGTAGCAGCATAGAGTCAAGAAATCGGCTCTAACAGACTGTTAGATGACCAGATGTTTGCAGTTACAACAGGGCGTGACAGCAAGACAAACTTGACCGAGGTTGACGGACAGTTTCTCATTGAAGCACAGCGACCACCACATGATGACCAGGGGCCTATACTACGAAGCAAGTTCAACATGCCCTAGATTTCTTTTCATTACCTGGCTTCACTGAACCTAACAATTGTGATCTAGATAGGAGATGTCACGACGGTGGTTATCAATTTGTCAACCTAGGATTTCCCAATCTAGTGATGAGTGCCTTCACATAATAGGGGCGGTGTGTGCACCATCGGACCAATCGCAGACACAGACAAGTCTACGAGAGCCACATATTTTGCTAAACTGTAGTAAATTATCATTTTAGAGAAATATTTTTAAAAAGAGCATTACAAAAATATAATCCAGACATAAAGCAGGAAGGAAAGCTGGGAATATATTGCCACCTGTGTATTTATAAATGTCTCAAGCTCATCGATATCACTGACTATATTTACATTTGTGTATTCCATTAAAACAATGTGTTGCTTAATGCTGATCGTATATTACAATTGTATTTATCTTATTCTTTCATTTGCAACCCTGACAGTGTTAAACATAAAATGTTCCATTGTGTGTTAATTAATCAATGTCAAAATATTTGGTTGTTCAATAAGTTCTGTAGGAGTAAATACTAAATGTATGTACTTTCTCTACAGTGAAATGGGATACATTGATGTTGGCCCATATCAAATAGACCATACATTTAAATACCTGTCAAAAACAAATGCAACACTATACATAATATCTGTGGAACTGTAAGCGCACAACTTCGATGTATCACACTGCACTGGCACATATAGCTCAAGAAGCTGACAATGACATGTCACTCCCTCCGCTGAGAATCTATGTATTTCATAAAGATACTTTTTAGAGAAAGCCAATGGTGACTCCAAGAATGGTGGCACATTTTTCAATTGAGAATTGATTGGTCAGTAGGCGGTGCTTTTGTTCGGGTTAATCGGTTATCTCGACTATAACCTGCTCCGGAGCAGGTTACGTTTTCAGCATAAGTAACCATGGCAATGTAACCTGGTAACAGGTGGCCCAACGTCTTGATACTGAAAACCCAGGGTTAAACCTGAAGTTTCCTCGCTAACCCCAAATCTTGTTTCGTAGTATAGGTCCCAGGTCGAAGCCCAACCCAGCCAATAATCTACAGACAGACCCAATTTTCCAGTGGACCTACAGTAAAAGATGAAAGGTTAATGTAAACCAGAATTAACCGGGACAGTAAGTGAAGGTGTTTTTCAATGAGTTAATACATACTGCAAAAGGTCTCCCGCAAATGGCTCCATTATTCTCCTAGAATGGATTGCGTTACTATGAGTGGAAAATGTTATTGGAAAATGAGACAGTAGTACAACCGTACATCACAGAAGTTCTCCCAAATTATGTTCTCAGAAAACTCATTTAAAAACATGAATTACATTATATTCCTACATATTTATGGTCTTTTTATGTTTCTGCGGCACGTTTTGCTATTAGGCTATATTCATCCTTCTATTACGTTGCACCTGCATTCATGTGAGAGCATTCCACACATTCCATACATTCCATAGCGTTTGAAATTATATTTCAACATTCACAGTTAAGGTTAGGCATGACGTTACTAACAGTTAAGATTAGGATTAAGGTAGGGTTAACATTACAACAAATCTCACAATCGCCTGTCTGCGTCACGCTGCAATGGACAACAAAACACACACAATGTGTCCATCTGGAATAAAAAAATAGCTCCCTTAGAATGTATTTCATGCAATTTTGGGCTCCAGTAGTAGCACATTGACTGGCACATATTCCTAGGGCAGTGGTCCTCAAACCCTTCCATGTAGGGCCTAGTGTATGCAGGTTTTCGCTTTTACCTTGTACAAGCCTGATGGAGTAGCTCACTAATTGATTAGGATTTCCCCTCACCTGGCAGTCTAGGTCCTAATTATGCTCTAATTGAAGGGAAAGACCAAAAACCAGCATACACTAGGCCCTCCATGGAAGGGTTTGAGGACCACTGTCCTAGGGGTATAATCTTCTCTGCTGCAACTCTCGTACATCTATAAGGCTATATTATTAATGTTGCGTAGATTGAGGCCTTACTTAAATTTCTGCACGGAGAGCGAAGTTAGTTACGTCACTGTCTTTCCACAGAATTAGAATTGAAGGATAAACATTTTGACACACCAATATTCCTTTTCTAAAAACTGTCCATGCCGCTGATACTGTATATCTCAAAAGTTCTCCCAAATTACAATCTCAGGAAACTATTTGGAAAACGTGAATTATGTTGTGTGCCAACATATTTGGGGTGTTTTTACGTTTCAGCTGCACATTTTGTAATTAGGCTATATTTGTCCTATACTGGACTTTTGCCAGTTCATACGAGGACATTCCACACATTCCATACATTTAATATTATATACTATCGTTCATGGTAAAGGTTAGCCATGTGGTTACTGAGGTTAAGGTTAACATGTATCATGAAACATTTACCATGATAAAATATCATGTGCAACACATTTGCATCATGCTGGAATAAAGAAACAAAACACACAGAAAGCTTCAATCTGGATTTGAACTCGCAAACTCCTCGATGAAAATTGCAGGTTTATATGCCAATTCAACATCCCGCCCTTCGACCAGACCAAAAACTACGCTATTTACATGCTGCGTAATGATGTTTGTATGTTCATTTCAACCGTACATCTCAGAATTTCTCCCAAATTACGTTCTTAGGAAACTATTTTAAAAACCTGAATTACGTTGTATGCCAACATATTTAGGTTTTTTTTACGTTTGAACTGCACTTTTCGTTATTAGGCTATATTTGTACTTCAATTACGTTGCTCCGGTACATTTCGTTTAGCGGATTCATGGATTTATGCGAGAACATTCCACACATTCCATAGCGTTCGAAATTATATTGCAACATTCACAGTTAAGGTTAGGTAGGAGGATACTAACGGTTAAGGTTAGACATGAGGTTACTGACGGTTAAGGTTTGGCATGAGGTTACTAACGGTTAAGGTTAGATATGACATTACTGATGTTAAGGTTAGAATTAAGGTTAGGGTTAACATTACAAAAACCGATAATTGCGTGTCTGCATGTCCCAAGCAATGTAGAACAAAACACACACAAAGTGCCAGTCTGGATTTGAACTCGCGAACACTTGCATTCAAGTCGCGGATTTATACGCCCGTCCACCATCCCCGACCTCCACCCTAGCAAAAACTATGCTATTTACATGCTACGTCATGATCTTCATATGTTAATATTTAACGTTATTCGAGTGTTCAATTTAGTTCCCTACAAACCTAATTGACCCTCTCATACATTCATATTTCACATATTTCGGTTTTACAAAATAGTTCCCTCAGAACGTATTTGATGTGATTTACGGCTGGTGCATTTAATTCAGTTTTAAAACTATTAGATTCATATTTAACATATTTCAGTTTTGGAAAATAGTTCCCATAATTCAATGCAATTTTGGGCTGGTCACTGTCACTGCTTTAACTAAATATCTGAAAAAATATCATGAAAAAAGTAGTCATTTAACAACATTTAGGGGATTGAACAGCTCCAAACAGTGGTTGCTTAATGCATATTGTAGATCAGGAGATACTGTAGAGCTGACAATCTATAATTTTTATGGGAAATTCACGTAACTACTTCAACTAAATATAGGCTTTGTGCCTTTCTGCCATATTTGCAAATAATGTGAAAATGAAATAAAATGTATATAAATCTTTTTTTTTCAAATGTTGCATACAGTATTGAGCACAGTATTGAGACAATTAATTTATCAACAGCCCTTGAGAATGCATTTTCTATTGAATTCGGGTTAGTGCAAAGTGAAAATACAGCAATACATTTGTTTTCAGGTGAATTTTTCCAGAGATAATTTTGAACATTGAAATGTAGTTGTAGGGCTACTACAACAGCTTCTGGTTATCGAAGACTAAAACCAATACCTCCTTGTTCCAGAGACTTCTGCATCCATACCACATATTAATATGCTTTACTGTTCATCTACAACTGTTAATGTTTATTAAGGAGAATTGTTCTTTCCCACTAATGACTGTTTATATTCCCTTTCACGACTGGTGCTCACCATACCATCTGTTGATAGAATGGCTTCTGGATGCAAAAAAAACATCCATGTGTTCGAAAGACTACTGATTCTAACCAGTATTCTGATGTGATTGTAGCTCCAACCATGTGGTCAGAGCAGTTGTTTATGTGACAAGTTGTGTTAGAAAACGGCCACGGACTACTACAAATGTAGGTAAAACAATCTGATGACGTCATAAGGCACAGCCCTGGTGCCATCAACCATCAGGGAGTTTAATAGCATGTGATCATTGATAATTCTCTAAAGCATGCTCTGAATATCCAGATCAGAAGCCAAAGTTTGTTTTCTTTTGTAGACAGCACAGAGCAGAATTTGCATCACTGAACAGCAAACTAATTTGAAATTGAAGGACTCTCCCCAGGAGGAGTAGCTGTTACTTTGCTGTAGGTAATGAAATGCCATATACTTCCCCTGCAGCAAGGTGAACAACCCATCTAACATTATCTAACCCATCCAACTGATACACTCTAATACACTGTCCAGGAGAGACCAGAGAGAAGAGGGTAGAGAGAGAGACAGAGAGTGTGTGTGGGGGGGTAGAAAGAGGTGATGCATCAGGCCTTTCAGACAGTCAGGTGTTGATGCCCTGAGCCCAAAACTGCTCTCTTCTAAAGATAGAACACGCTTTTCAATTAGACACTTAAGACAACCACACACTGTCAGATACACATAGACACACACAGACACACCCAGTCTTAGACACACACCCACTCACGGCACATTGGCCAGATATCTTTCCCTAGTGTTGGGGACAGTCATCCCACCCTTTTTGTCCTCTCCTTCCATTTCTACTTCTCTGCATTTTAATGAATGTCCTTCATTTTTGGCACAAACATCTCCTGCTGTGCCTTTCCCCCATCCCCTCATGGAGGCTCTACAACTTTCCTTTAATATTTTTTATTTTACCTTTATAAAACCAGGTAGGTCGATCAAGAATATATTCTTAAATGCAACAGCAACCTGGCCAATATAAAATGAATGGTGCAAGACAAAGTTACAGATGTACCTACAAAACATACAAAAACATTGTGCAGAGCAGTGCAAAAACAATTGTGTGCAGATGAATATGTGCAGAATACACCATGGGGAGAGACAAGGTAAATGGAACACAAATTGGCAAAGATAAGGTGTGAGGAAGAAGAGGAAGATAACATGGACAGTGGTCGGACAGTAGCTGATAATAATTCTTTAAAGACAGCGACAGGGATGGTGGACTTAAGTTTCATAGATTTTTTAGTTCGTTCTAAAATAGATGAATAGCGTAAATGACTTTATAAATGAATAGTTGGACATGGAGGCTCTATAAATTAATAGTGTTAAATGCACAGTCTAACAATCTATAGCGTTAAATTGAGGCTCCATAGATAAATAATGTTACATTAATAGTGTTACTTGGAGGCTGAATAAATTAATAATGTTATATGAAGGGTCCCAGGTGGGCGTGTCCAAGTAGTATTATATAGGGAACGGGTCCATGTGGGCATGTCCTTGTAGAACTGCAGAAAAGACAGGGTCTATGTGGGTGTGTCCTAGTAGTACTGCACAGGAACAAGTGCCTGTAGGGAAGAACATCATAATACTGTGTTCAATGTATTACTATACACTTAGTCTGACTGTATATGGTGTTACTTTGTAGACAGCCTGAATGGTGTTTAATGTGTTATTGTGGGGAAAGCATAAATGGTTTTCAGTGTGTTAATATGGAGACGGCCTGATTGTTATTTAGCGTGTTTCTATGGAGACATCCTGACTGGAATGTAATATGTTATTAGGGAGACATTCTGGATGGTATTCAAAGTGTTTCTATAAAGATAACTTGACTAGTATTCAATGGAAAGTCAGAAACTAAATATTTCACAAATAGACATTGGATTCATTCCTTCACCTTGAAAAGATGTATCCATGCAGGGAGTTATGTGGTGAAGTTGGTGTTAGAATAACCAGCCCTCAGAGGACGATAAGGTTTCCATGCCTGCTTTCTCACTCTCTCTTTAAATGTTGAGGCTACAGCCGTATGTTAGGACGAAGGTTTAGCCGGCACCACCATGCAAACTGTTTGTTCAGTCCTTGCTGCTCTCTTGCTAGATGCTCATCGAAAGCCTGAACCTTTTTTCTGAGCCGCTTGCTGAAACATTTATAGGATCATGAAAGTTTTAGACGGCTGAGAGCACTAATGGGTTTTAGTGGCAAGGGCCTTCAGGAGTCATTGTGCATGCTAAACCCAAAACTCAGAACATTGCAAAGTACACACAAAACACGCATACCTGCGCACACAGACACACACACCCCAGCCACTGCAGCACTTTAGCAAATTTTTACAGAAAGTTCACCGTGTTATCATACAAGTTGAAAAGCCAGGTGAGATGACACTTTTTTGTGGCAAGAAAAGTAGACTTTTACACAGACATCCACAGTCTCTCTCAACTGTTTTTGTACTGTAGTACTCAGTGCTTGCAGTAAAAACATTTGATCACAGTGAAATACAATTATATTTTATCTAACATCTTAACAATGTGATTTCTGTTTCAACACAGTACTATCAAAAACTGTATTAGCATTATATGAACAGTGATCAAATATTACTCTAAATACTTGGTAATAATTCAATGTAATTAATAAAGCAAATATGTCATTTCTTGAAGCCAGACATAACCCAGTGTAGGAAACAAATGCATTCTAGCACCTCTATGCGTTTCTAATAGTCCATTACAGGTTGATTTAGTTTACCGTATATTAATGCGGTATGAGAGTGCTGAAATTAGATGAGTGACAATCAGTATTTATGTAGATATATGCTACCACCTTCTTAATCCCCATTGATATGTACAGAGGCCATTTGATGTAACAACTCAATATAATGTACTGTATATTTTGTATTTGGCCACCCATGATTTGGCGTTTGCATTTGACTCAACCCCTTTGAATTTGAAAGTTATAGGACCTTCAAGTGGTCTAAGTATCTCTAGATATGTTTCACAAAACAACTGTATCAGGGTGGCCAGGGTTTTCATCCTGGTTTCAGCATGCAGGTACTTTGTCCCGTTGCTCTGGTCAGGGGCCTGTGAATTTATTTGCATTTGAGTAGTTGATGAATGTGTAACCTCCCACCCATGTATTAACTTAAGGCTGAACGAACAGTGTAATAAGAATTGGACTGCTTGGCGACACATACTTGGTGACAGGATTCGGAGGAACTAGGCATAAGACGCACAGGTTTCTTGTCAGTAGCGCATTAAAACAAACTTTTTTTCTACATAAAAAAAAAGAATTGTAAAAATTGTCTTTTTTCTAATCGCATTATTGTAGATATATTTCAATGAAGTTAGATGTATATATTTGTTTTTAATGCACAATTATGTAAGCCTTAAGATAAATAATCCACTGGTCTAGTGATAAAAAATTTGATACATACAGTAGAGTAATACTCTACCACTATAGAGTAACTAGCCCCCAGGGGAAAGTTAGATATTTCTGGTAATGGATGTGTTTTTACCTCATTTAGGGAATGACAAGCCTAGTTAGTACTAGCTACAGTTGTCACATGATAAAGTTGTGCCGTTTGCACCGCGTCAACAATCAGTGGATTTAGTTGCCAATAAATGGTCTATACTCGTCAATGGGTGGTGCTAGATCACTAACAACAGGAGATTACAGTGCTAATCCCTCCTAGGGATATGGTTCTTTTGGGACAGAGACGGATATTAAATCAATGTAATTGTATTATTATACACAGTAGATATACCTTTCTTAATTTAAATAAAGCCTTTTTTGTTTGAAAACTGTTTTAAGAAAGCAAAGAAATATCGTAGAGTATATCCTGCATCTTCGTTCCGAAAGCATTCCTGAATCCTATGTGAAAAGTTGTAACTATTTACATAGTATATCAAAGTAAACTTTCACTTTGCGGGAAAAAAATGAAGCTGCTCCCTCAAAACACAAGTTATTTTTTATTCACAGATACTATTACAACTGATATGGTGTAGTGATTAAGGTCGGCAACTACTGTACATTCTCAGGGTAGTGACTTGCGAGTTCTAATACCTGCAAAGGCAAATCTTATTTTTTCCGCAGTCTAGAGGACGCATTTAAATTGTATATTAAATTGCCTCCTCCGCTAAATGAATATGCAGATGCAGGGCTCACGGCTTAATTTCTTTGTGCTAAAACAATATTGCACGTTTAAATTAGTATGTATTAATCTTAGGTCAAGAAGATCATACAACCATTTTCTCTAGAGCTACTTAGCCAGTCTACAGACAATTGAAATGTGACAGCAACTCGCCTGCTGTCCGGCCCAGTATAATTTGCATCCTAATAATAATATGCCTATTTGAACAACATTGGAATAATTACATAGCCTATATCACCTTACATTTACCCTATACATTTCTGTGTTTGGTTTGCCAAAAAGCTCAATTTGCAGTCATATTTTTGCAAATTTAGATCTTCCCTCTTTATATATGTTTTACCAATATGCTAAATATTTCTCTCTTACATAACACAAAAACATTTCACGTCAGGTGCACATTTGAGAATGCGGCTGGTGAGGAGAATATCAATCTCATTGGTGTTCTCCCGATGTGAAGAAGCAAAAATCACAACGTGATCTCACAAAATTCTGTGAAATTAACACAGACCCTTCAAAAAATCTGTGGCAATTTCATGGAATGCCTGAAAATTCTGTGAAATAAACATGGACCCTTAACTTCTAAATCCGTGGCAGCTTCAGGGAATCGCATGATGACGTAGCAGAGTGTAAATAGCGTAGATGTTGCAGGTTGGCAGGATGAAGATGGTGGACGGGCAATATAAACATGTGACTCACTAGCCTGGTTGACTCCCTGACCCTTCTCAGTTGTAACTGAGAGTGGGTCTGAGCAAGGTTCATTCACAGCCCATTTCCAAAGGGGAGTCACCAACAGACGCCGCTCAAATGCATCTCAGCGCAATTGGATATATCAGACTTGTATATACGAATCAAGTCGGCAAGACCGCAAAAACATTTTTTTTTTTAGATATGAAGGCTCAACTTTGAGTGTTGTTCTTTGCTCAGTTTTTAACAAAAAGGAAACACTCAAATCGCTTAAAACAGACGCAATAGCTGATTCGAACGAGTGATGTTCCAGATGTTCCATTGCGGCAGCCATCATTGATATTGTTTGTTACAACCAATGACATTATAAAGCTGCACTATTGTCATTGTGTGAAGCCCGCCTTAATAACTGTTGTGATCGGTGCCTCGATTTGGAAAAATTGGAAATGGGCTTGAATGGTATGGAATAATTAATTGGACTTTAATATAATATTTGTAACCCACAGAAGACAATCTACAAATGTGTACAATGATGTGCAAATATTTCACTATCTGCAAATGTGTATTTTTACATTTGTGATGTGTAAAATCATATGCACAAGAATACAGGGTGATGTGTACAACACAAAACTTTTTTTACACATTTGCAGATTACCTTCTGTGAATTTGTGGGTCATGTTACATTTGTAAGTTCCTTTTTACACATTTGTGGAATTTTGTCCAATGTGTACTGCGGAGATCTGTAAATAAACATATACACAAATATCTCACGATTTGCAAATACTCAAAATTAAGTCTGTACAAATATTGCAGGTCACGTGACATGTGCAACTCCCTTTTTACACGTGTGGAATTTTGTCCACTCTGTCCCGCTGCGATCTGCAAAAACAGATTTGTAAGGCGTACGTGTGAGAGCAGTTAATTAGCCACACCAGCAGGTGGCGGTGTAAGCACACACAGTCTATGACACACACAGAACCTGAAAGAGCATCATGAGTGTCTTAAGATATCTATTAGACGGTGGGCCGAAGCCGTTTTTCGTGTTGTTCATCAATCTCCATCGATAGAGTATACGATTGATTTATGTACGACATTAAGTAATTATATGTAGTCAAAAAAAAATTGTTGGCAACTCTGGTTTGATCATATATTTTCACAAACGAATATTTTGATTGTCAATCTGCTTAGGCAAATCGCGGGACAGCTCTAGTAGCTGAACCAATCTCGCGGGACAGCTCTAGTATCTGAACCAATCAGATTGTAGTTTAAACGTCATCAAAAATATGACGAGGCATCGCCAGCAGTACATTTTCTTTGTCACATCACTTCTAGTCAGCCAACTAACTTTGTCATACCAGGAGAACTGAAAAGACCTGTTACTTTGCTATATCTTTTGCACTAAATTAATCTTAGGTATTGATCTGCCCTGCTGTGTAATTCTAAGTTTCTCTTTGTGAGGAAGCCTTTCAAATGGCTTCGCGAAAATCAGGTTGACAATTCACCGCATTCCACATTATTATACAAATTATATTTTACACAGATTTTCCTAAATAGTCAATGCAAATGACAGATAGTATAATTGTCAAGTCATCAACTGTTAGGGTATTGTAACGACTCAGACCAGGGGATCAAAGTATAATGTATGTATGTATAATGTTTAATAATGATAGAAATGCATATATAATAGACAATTTATGCAATAATCCAATATCTGGAGAAACAGGTTGACTTAATATCCTGGGGTGAGCTAGGAATAGTCAGGGGGTAGCAGAGGTTCAGTTTCTCTGAATAGGCAGACTAGAGTACAAATCCAAAAGCCAGGGAATGGTCAGGTACACAGGCGAGAGTCCAGTAACCGGATATCTGAAGGGCAGAGATACAAGACCGGAAGGCAGAGAGGTCAGTAACACAGGCTGAGGAGTATACTTGTAATTAAGCAGGAAGTCAGAGATCCAGAGGGTAGTCCAAATGACAAGCAGGTTCAAACACAGGCAGGCAGGAAACAAGCAGGCAACAGCACAGACAAGGGAACAGGCAGGAATCAGAGAACACAGGCAAAACAGGGGGGTATTGCACAAAACCAAGATAAGGGATTAAGCCGGGATATTCAAGTTATCCTGGATAAATTTAGCTTTCACTTGGTTGCACAAAAGCTGCTAGAAGTAAACCCAGCCAAGTAACCATGGAGATTTGTTCTTTGCAGCTAGCCTGCGCAGGCTAACAGCAGGCTAAGATAAATCCTGGAGCCTTATGTGTTAAATCAGTTGTCTCTCTGATCCGAAATAAACATTTTAAATATTCATACTACTGTATTCTGAATGTGTTTGGCAGAATTTTAATTAACAAGCATTGCTTGTCACTATCGCTTTCACATTTAAAATCCAACCATTGCAGTTGTTTAGATGGTTTGAAATGATTCAAGAAGAACGGTGATTAAAATGAAGTCAGGGATGAGGGCAATTTTTCTTTCTTTTTTTCTTTCTAAATAAAGGCACTATTTGCCGTACTGTCAGAAGTGTGTGTATGGGACTGAAGTCCTTGTTACACATCTTTATCACCTTCCCCTCTAAGTCATTTCTACATACCATTTGCACACTGTTAAGAATTAACTCACTTACCAGCCTGCAAAATGTTTTTATGTTTGATCTTGACTTGTTGCCAAGTTCTTTTGCCCAGTCATATTTTTTCAACTCGTGATTTTTAGGTTGTCCCAATAAATTTAATTCAATTTGGATTAACATGTATATTTTAAGTTGATTGTCACATTTACTGTAAATTAAGACACTGTTTAATTATAAAATTAGTTACATTTGCATATGTCCCAGCATGCTTTCCTAAGGAAATGTTTCCTATGGAAATGCGGCAGATATGGCTTTCGTACCACACTGACAGTTACAAAAATTTTATTTTACAAATTAGAATATCAAACGGATAGAACATCCTACATTGAAGGAATATTAAGACATTTTTACAGATTAACTAAACTAAATAGACTAGAACACTCTTCTCAGTAATGGTTGCAAATAAATTACACCACTTACAGTTTGTTTTAGGTTTGAAAAGTAAAGATTAATATTATAATTTAATAATCAAACAAAGTAATTGATACATTAATGCATAAAGCAGAACATACATTAAAACAAGCGATTCTCTAAAAGTAAATGTGCAGAAAAGCATGCTGAGAAATGTCAACATGACCAATATGGTGTAACCTACAAAATATGCTTTGAGTCAAGATGAAATCTTTAGGTTTGCACTTCCCAGGAAATTTTAATTTTGTCTACATTAAAAATAATAGGTTATACAATAAACTTGTATTATTTTAAATAGCAAAGTAGGCTAATTAATAATAAATTTAATTTATATAGTGCTTCACATGGTAGGCTACTGAAAGACACTTTACAGTATAACCAGCACATTTAGCACATAAAGAGATACAGCAATGAAACAAACACATTAAACAACCATATTAAAAGCAAATAAAACAGAGTGTACAACTTTGTAAAAATGTGGAGTGGCTAGTAGGTATATATAAATCAGGGCTGAAGCAGGAAAGGGAATGTAAGATGTATAAGTCAATTTTTTTGAAAACTCAAAATGCACTGTTTTAAATTATTATGCACAACAGAGTTTCAAAGCATTTTATAAGCTGTAGGAAACTGATTTTGGTCATTTGTTGAATTTGCAGCATTATGAGGTCATGTTTACTGAAATCAAAATCTACTTCCATCAAACACATTTTAACAGGGCACGTTACATAGGACCCCCTCTTTGATTATCACCTTCACAATTCTTGCATCCATTGAACTTGTGAGTTTATGGAGAGTTTGCTTGAATTTCTTTGCAGGATGTCAGAATAGCCTCCCAGAGCTGCTATTTTGATGCAAACTGCCTCCCACCCTCATATATCTTTTGCTTGAGGATTCTCAATAGGGTTGAATAGGGCTGGGCACCGAACATCGATACTTTTATGGCACCGACCGAAATACGTCGATACTATCGAGTATCGAAAAAGCATTTATTTTTCGGTGCCAATTTTCGGTTCCAAAGCATCTGTGAGCCAATAATCATTTAGCATACTTGCGTAAAATGACAAAGTCACCGGCGATTGGCTGTCTAACACAACTTAAAACACGTCATGTGAAAGAGCCACCACCACCACGCAGAGGATTTCTGAAGATACTTGCAGTTGTATACAGTTTATAACGTTACTCTTTGACCAGGCAGCATCTTTGTTTTTTTCCGACGTAACGGTAAGGTTACAAATTTTGGAAATACTTGACAGATAAGTGTAATTTCACTACTTAAACCGAACACATAGGTTTACTACTGCCGTTGTTGCGCTCATTTCGATCGACAATCGAAACTCAATTATTTTCCCCGTAACGTTGACTACTCTAATGTATGTTAGCTTGTGCTGCTAGTCGGTTTCTCTAGTTAGCTCTGTCTATTTCCCCCTTCACATTAGCCTCTTTGCATGTCCACCCTGATGTTAGGAATAGGAAGACCATACCAGAATGTGTCAATCCCTTCACTTTGGCAGCAAGAGGGAACATTTCCTAGGAAAGATAAGATCAGTGCCATAGAGCAGTCTCAAGGGTTATAAATTACGCCGGTCGCTTCGTTTGTCTGTTGCGTATAATACTATGCTGGAGCCTTCGTCTTTTGTGTTTCTAT
>JACXGM010021402.1:0-17273 GCA_016801145.1 Umbra pygmaea
ACACACACACACACACACACACACACACATACACACACACACACACACACACACACACATACCATAGACTAGCGTCCAATCGCGAAGGATGAAAAATGGAGGACACAGTAGTTCTGAGCTAGATTGGTAGTATTATGTAGTATTATTTATGAGTACTGCAATTCGCTATCTGTGTACTTGTGGCATATTGTATTTCTGCCACTCTTAAAGCATGTCTATCTTTAGGTGCGGGGGTGGCCTTTTCTTGATAGGAAGCAAGAATTGCATCTGCAATTTTCCACATGAAAGGTCTGCGTTTTTTTTGCCAAAGAAGTCTTCCCTTCACATAGTCAACACTTCACACTTCCAGACAGTCCCAGTTAGGCACCGACTCTACCTGCATGGCACCAGGTCTGGCTGTCAACCCAGGAATGCTGGGTAATATGCAACACGACACCCCCATGGAGGACAGCCAATGGAGAAGCAGCAGAGAGAAAGAGGAGCTGTGTCTGAAAAACAATGAAACAAGGCACAGAGAAGCCAGTGGTAGCTACACCAGCTGGAGACAGACATGAGAAGAGATGGCTGTGGAGATCGCCCCCCCACTTTTCTGTATTTTTTTTAAACACTTCCCGCTTACTTCCTGTGTGACAGGCTGTTTCGCCGCTGCTCTAATTGCTCATCAGCGTTTCGACTGAGTAACTTCAGACCCAGCCCACTGCTCTGCTCAAGCAAAACTGGCAGGGGTGATGGTGTGTATGTGCGCATGTGCATGCACGCGTGTCTACTTCCCCTCACCACTGTGGGTGTCTGTTCCTTGTGCGTCAGCTTTCAATGGGTAGACATCCAAAATAACAGAGAGGCCTTTGAAAACCAGGGCAACTTCAGTGCAACAAAGGAGAATGTTTGACTTTCATTTTTCTGCATTCAGCCATGTTTCACCCACTTTGCTTGTTTGTGTGTACTTGGGGGTGGCGGGATGTTCGACAGTGTGTATATGCGCACGGTGATGGTGAGTGGAGGGTGACCAGAATGTGTGTTGCCTGAGTGGAATTCTGCAACAATTCATTCCCTTTCTGCACAGAATAAGAAATTCCCACTCATCCTGAGATTCTGCAAGGAAGTCTTATAACTGGCCATTAAACTCCCACTACTTCAGTGCCCTCTTCTACTCGCAACCTCTCGAAAAAAAACCTCATACAATTATCCCAGAACCAGTCAGCAAAATCATATAACTGTGAAATAGACAATAACATGGCGTATCGGGCAGCCATTTTCCCCACACCAATCACTTTCTCTCTGCACCATTTGCCTCTCTCGCCTTCCTCGCGCTCTCTCACACTTTGGCATCTGCTCGGCACGCAAAATGGGTTGCATGTGTTGGCCGCCTCGCCGCCACCACCCGCCGCCATAAATATCCCGTTATGAAAGGTAGGTAATGAAAAGCGCTGCCTTGGTAATCCGTGACGGAAGGCAGTTTCACGCTAGTTTAGCTTCCTTCTATCTAGGGCTATGGCAACCCCACTCACCCCCCACCCCTCATGTATGCTGACAGGCAGACGCAGATATCGGCCATCTGTTTGACAAGGACAGCAGCCATTGTTGTTCATGCCAGGACCTGTGTCATCGTACCGTCCGATCAACCATAACACACACATGCAGACACGCGTGTACAAAGACAGAAAGACACTCCTCAACGCTGCGCCCTCTCAACACACCGCCCTCCCTCTCAGAAGAGCCTTCCCCACAAACCATCAAGTTCCCTTGAGCGTGTCCAGGTGCTTTGTGTAATATACTAACAGTGAAAATGAGTCACTCTCAACGAGAGGCTGTCAGGGAGACTGGCTCTCCCTATAATCCACAGTCAAACTGTTTGGTTTTAAGAACCGGCTCTCTTTTGTACAAACATCTTGAAAATGGGACACGTTTTTTTCGGGGAGCTATCAGAGTTCTGCTCTTGGACACGTCTTCAGGAGAATGGAGGATCTCAACACCACGACGGCTCTTTTGTTGACAATTTCTGATTCATAGCTTTTTAGAGTGAATCAGAATTGGAAACTTCTGTCTGAAATAATAACTTTACATACAGTACTGTATAACTAAATTTGTTCGGTAACTAATTTACAATTGTTTAATATATATAGATATATATTTATTAGATTTCAATTGGGGATAGTAACAATGCAGGTGTCATTCCCACTCTTCATTTGGATGAGGAACTGTTCTACTGGTAGCCACTGATCAGGGCGATTGCAGGAGACAGTAGTGTGCTCTGTGTCTCTCAGAGGAAGCTTCATTGCCAGGTACTGGCAGACCTTCCAACAGAATAGGTAATTCTGGAGCAGCAGCCGTTACTTCTCACTGAGCCAACAAATTTACAATTCATTCATGGCCAAGATGTCTGGGTTGGAAAGTTGGAAAAGCTTTGCGTTTCTGCCAGGATTTGACAGAGGTTGGTCACAGAAGCCTAAACCTCTTGAAAAAATGTATAATGTCCCATTTCACAGTTTCCTGCCAGGGTTCTATCAGTCGTTTGTTTTGGTTTGCCCTTTCCTTCTTTGTCGTTTGCTGTTGCATTTGTTCTGCATTGACAGGTTAAGTTGAATTTTGACATGTGGATTTTAAATGTTCAAAGATTTTTCTGCAGCCTGAAAAGAATATATTCACTATTTAGGGTCCTTATCTGTCTTTCGAATCTAAATGTCATGAAAAACACAAAATGCACCCCTTCTTTCTGAGCATTTCTGAGAACCCTCATAAAGCTGCAAAGCATATGAAAAAGAAAAAAATGTATATGTAAAAAAATAGCTAGGACATCGGCACCATTCTAGCTTAGGACCAGCAGAACGTGAATATGAGGTACAATATAACATCAAGCTAGCAAGCTATTTGGCTAAAACATTTATTCACTAATCACTAATGAATGAATAAACAATGTTTTGCTAGCTTGAATGTTAGCTAAATCTGTACTTGCTACTTTTCTAGCAAACCTCTTTAAAGGTACAATATGTAGTTTTCCAATACAATAACAAAAGACGTACTTTGCATTAATAAAGCAAACATCACTATACCTATGTTATATATATATTTCTTAGTTGTGTACTTACATTATCCTAAATGTTTCCACCAACTATCAAACCCAGAGACATTTTTAATATAATTCGAAGACACAGGACGTTTCATTTTGTCTTCCGTCAATAGCATCATATAACCTTTGCCTGCTCAAGTTGCTCTAAGTTCTAGGGAACCACCAAACATAACGTGAATAAAGTTATAATATTTTTAACAATAAATTACTTTGTCAGTGAACATTTTCTTCTGCTGGAGACCCTAGATTGGAAGGTTGTCATTGACGATGATAACAAAACCCATGATCCCACGCTACTTTTGACGTGCTTTGATTGAGAGACCCCTAGCGGCCAAAAACTAGATATTTTACGCTTAATGTATTTCAAGTTGTTTCACTATTGGTTGTTTCACTAATGAATTTGTCCATATATTCCTATGGGACTTTTCAAACAATAAAATTTCGTAAACCGTTTTACGAAACCTTCCACAACATAACCAAAACGTGACCGGGAACAAGCCGCACGTTTCGGCACCTTACTTGTGTGTGTAGCTAGCCTGACTTTCATCATACTCATATTCTAATCAGAATCTCAGTCTGATACTGCTCCATACGGCTTTGATTATGAGGCGTGTCTTAAACGTGCAATATGTAATTTTTGGCCGCCAGGGGGCTCTCAATCAAAACAATAGCAAAAGATCATGAAGAAAATCTAGCATCTCCGGCAGAAAAAATGTTCACCGACAAAGTAATATATTGTTAAAAAATTATAACTTTATTCACGTTATGTTTGGCGTCTCCTGGATCTTATAACAACTAGAGCAGTCATCGGTTATATGACGCCATTTACGGGCAACAAAATGAAACGTCCCGTGTCTTCGAATTATATTACAAATTTCTCTGGATTTGAATGTTAGTGGAAACATTTAGGATAATGTAAGTACACAAAAAAGAAATATATATAATATATGTATTGTGATGTTTGCTTTTAATGCAAAGTATGTATTTTGTTATTGTTTTGATTGATATTACATATTGTACCTTTAACCGAAAAAAATTCTGCACTCAATTGGATAGACCTACAACCAATCAGAGCAACGCAATAGCTAAGTGACGAATCCCGTAGGAAGGACGGCAAACACATATTTACGCTTGACAAATGCCTTGATTGCAGTTCTCTGTTCGTCTTTTAAAATAAATTTGCTGTTGATTTCTTTCACAACAGACGCGATAACGAAATCTACACAACTCATTTCTCCAGCTGCAGTCATCTTTGTTGTAAAACAGTTCAAACCAAGCGCTCTTCGATGACGTGATGATTACGTAACTGCAGATCATCTGTCCATCATCGTATAAAGCCCGCCCTGGCAATTTGATCGGCCCGAACATTTCTGAACCGGGCATAATTACTCCTCAATGGATCGAGTCCAGACCGAACTTCCTGTCCAAAAAATTTTGTGGGCGGGGTTCGGGCTGGCATCCAGGCTAGTGTGTACCATAATAACTATGAAAATCCTGTCCAATCATTCCTATGGGACATTTCTTGCCACAAAAACTATGATATTTCACAAATCATTTTACGAAACCTTCCGCAAGATAATAGCAACTCGATTGGGATCGAGCCGCACATTTTGGTACCTTACTTGTATGTAGCTTTAAAACTCTGGGAGGAGTAGGGGGCACATTTTTGCTATAAGTTTAATAATAATATATTGTCGGATAGTAGTATGTGTTCCTTGCCAAAGGCAAGAACATTTCATAATAATATATATGTCGGATAATAGTATACGTTACTTGCCAAAGGCAAGAACACTTAGTTATTACTTTATTCTCTATTCTGTTAAACTGTCCAATGTTTTATGGTGCCCGAAAATGGGGGGACCACGTACAAAACGTTTTATGATTCCTGATTGGTCCATCTGATGTGTAGGAATGCCTACAAATGTTGATATGTCTATGCAACAATACGCTAAAATTCAGAGGTGGGAGTACAAGAGTACTTGAGTACTATTCTGAGTTCACATGTTTTGGGAAGACCCTACTTAAGACCAAAACGTTCAGCTAAATTGAGTTCATGTCTTACCGGTGACCATGATTGATATTTTCTTTACTCTTTCTATTTGTTTTATAGGTTCCTGTTAAGATATCAACTCCCTTTACCTGATTATTTTGATCTTAAGTAAGGACTTCCCAAAACATGGGAGACTGAATGTCTTTTTAGTCTGAGTATGTCTGCTTCTTGTTTATTGTTTTATGTGTGTAACACCAAGGACTGTGCTTGAAATAAGTATGTTACTTTAGCATGTCATTCTTTGGATTACCGTTTTATCATCTTGATCCAGAAATAAATAAAATCAAGCTCAGAGTTACTCAGAAAATTACTTAAGCACACTTGCACCCAGGTCAATTCCCGCCTAATAATGTTTAAAACCTCACTATCCCTGTTTATAGTTGGTTCTAACATGTTTATAGTTGGTTCTAACATGTTTATATTTGGTTCTAACATGTTTATATTTGATTCTAACATGTTTATAGTTGGTTCTAACATGTGCCTTTAACCATGATCTTTTTCTTGTCTGTTCAGACTTACGCGTACAAAATCAAAATATGGACAAGATCAGGACAAAAGACCAGTGACATCAGTTTTAAACACAATCAGAAGAATCTTTTGCCAATTATGGTTACTGATTATTGCTGCTAAAACCTCCCAATATACAGAAATGGGCAAAGTGGATTGTTGCAAACTTTATTCAATTGTTCAACAGAAAGAGTTACAAATATTTCAACAGTTCTGAAATGCTCAGTTGTGAAAACAAGTACACAATCACTGTCTTTACATATATGAAAAACTGAACCCCACATTTCAACATTTCACCTACTACGATAAAATGCTAACTGTTTATTGTCAACAATAAACAGTGGCAGGAGCCCCTAGACATGGAAATCTACACTGAATCCAGCTAGCCAGCAATGTAGATTGAAACATGTACAGTGTTGAAATGTGATGGCAGCTAGCTTAAGTTTTGTGATCCCATCAGGATTATCTTTGGCTGGAGCTCAGTCTGTGCATGGGGCATAAATCCTGAGTATTCTATTACAGTTACGTCTCAGGGAGATTGGCAGACAACAGAGTATACTATAAGCCGAGTTGTTGTAGGCAATTGCCATTGTGTTCGGCTACTGTGAATGCTTTGTTAACTGTGAGTTGGTGTACATGCTAAGTACGACTGCATAGTGGTGGTGGGTATGTTTGTCTAATGCACTGTCATGGTAGAGACAAATAGTTCATAATGAATTCAATCTTGTGTGTTTGTGTGCGGTGAGACATCTGAATTGTGTGTGTTTGTGTGTTTGTATGTGTGTGTGTGTTTGTCTGTATTGGTTTAACAGATCAAATTAGAACCAGAAGCCTCTAGAATGATTTTAAAACATGAACAAACTGCCCTTATTAGGACATTTTGCCATTTCCTGTGTGGATAAAGTCAAATGACATGTTAGGGGTTAGGTTTATGTTCAAATTTACAGTTAGGTATAGGGTTAGAGTTTAGGGTTCAGCCATTACAGGTTAGGTTTAGGGTCACATTTAGGCATTAGAGCTAGGAAGTATATTAGGTTATTTAGGTTAAGGTTAGGTTAAGGCAAGGCTGTGTACTGATTGTGGTGTACTCTCACAGCAGAGGTGTAAGAGCTCAGGTCGTGGTATTTACTAAAACTTAAAAGCTCATCAGAGATAATTTTGGAGTCACGTCAATGCCGGCTATGTGAACCTGACACCCGATCTTTCATCCTGTCTGGTCCACCCAGACCCCAGAGAAGACACTTCATGTCTGGGTGAGCCTGCAGGGAAGAGCAGCGGGATCTGTCATATTAATGGGCCTGTCACATCTGTTTTTAGGACCCAAAACACTCGGCACCTCCAGGGCTATATCAAGTGACCCAACCCTTCTGCGGCAAAAAGGAGTGAGAAAGAAGAGGTCTGAATATCCAATCAGAGAGGAAAAAGAAAGAAGCAGGGAAGGGGGCTACATTCCCCCCTCACGTTTACATCCAACCATCTATAGCGTCAGCCAATCAGAGGGCTTACTGATGTCCTTAATGTGTGTTAGCTTAACACGATCCATCCCAATAACTAACATGCTTAAACCGCACCCCCTTTTAGATGTTTTACTTCCCTAATTCCTTCACCTTATTTTCCCTTTAAGATTCATAGATAAACATTCCATGGCTGTAGGGCGTCTAATAACTGACAGTTTTTTTATGTATTTGACACTCATCCAGAACTAAAATTGGATGCAGCTGCAGTGTGTGTGTGTGTTTGTGTGTGTGTGTTTGTGTGTGTGTGCATATTTGTGTAAGTCTAGGATTTACTATGTATTATTTACTTTGGTCTACGCTTATGTAATAAATACTGTTTATATGCATGTGAATCCATAGCACACTATATCACAGTTGGTCTACATCTATATAATAAATACTGCGGGTACGTGTGGAAGTGTATCATGTATGGTATGGTATTTCCTCTGCTTCATTTGTCAGTCGGTGACCCGGCGCTCAGCCATTAAAGTTGGTGATATGTCGGACACTTCTGTCATGAGCGCCTCGTTTCGTCACCCTGCAGCCAGCGCTGACAGGGTTAGCTCTCACTGGCCCCTGTCACGACCGCACGGATCACACACTAGCACATGCAGGACCAATAAACACACACGCACAGGATACACATGTACATACTACACAACACACACACACTTTTCTGAGCAAAACCCCAGAGTGTATAATGAGGTTGGTACAGTAAGAACGTTAGCTGGGGCCTTCACCCCGACTCGCAGAACTATCCATCCACAGCTGTAAACGTGGTTAGCCTGGCTCACCTCCAGCCCAGGAAATCATTCATCGGTCTTCGCAAATGAGAGCGTGGGCATCGGTAAATGTGGTTCAACTTTGGTGTGGATTTGAGCGATAATGTTTTTCTGTACCTTTCCATAGTAGACATTGGCTTTTGACTAAGATATATGGGATGTTATTGTTTTTTGTTTAACCAGGTAAGCCGATATGTGGGACGTGCTTGTTAGCATATGCTGCGTAAGCGGTGTCGTATATGTGTGTGGATGAAAGTGTGCATGTACACCAATGAAAAAAGAGAGCCTGTACTCACCCCTCTTCTCTGGCCCAGCTCTGATTACTGCTGTTGTGGCAGCTGACTCTAAGTAATGGAGGCCCAACCTGTCAGGGAAATTTGTAGCTGTCTTCTTTACAGAGGCTCTTCGTTCCAATCAGCCAATGTCAGCTCAGCCTGTCTCCTTATTAATGACGACTGGCAACAAACTACTGTGAGCCAGCAAGCTCTGCTAGTTTGTGCTGAAATGGCCTGAAGCCAGCAGGAAAGAAAGGCCATGCACACTTGGCCATACTAACGGGAAGAAGTCAAAGACATTTTAAAATATAAGCACTTAGGTCACAGAGAGAAAATTTGTTTCAATATACTGAAGATTGTCTGCGTCTAAAGCTGGAGCTCAGTTGAGATATCAGATGGTAGTTTTGTCACTTGATATTTGTAACCGTACTCCAGAGTGCGTATGGCATTTCTTTTTTAAGTCCTGCCTAATTCCAAAGTGTTAATCGGTGAATAACGTCCTTCAGGAATCCTTATCTAATGTGATTATGCCATTGGAGAATGTGTTGATGCCGGTAAATCAGTGGGATGAATTGTAGTTGACTTTTAAAAAGAGGCCATTAATAGAAATATGCAATTGTGCCTGTGATGACGGAGAGCACAGTTAGCAGTTTGTTTGCGCATGTGTTTTGGTATAATCGTAGTACAACCAGACGTCTTCACAAGGACTGTAATAGTTGACAAAATGCCCATATTAGGAAATTTTGTCAGTCAATTTCTGGCATCGGTGTTAGGTTTAGGGTCAAGTTACAGTCCAATTAGGGTTTGGATTAGAATTTAGGTTACTTTCAGGTTCAGGCATTGTGGGTTAGGTTTAGGCATTCGGGAGAGTTTCAGTTTAGGCATATTTGTGAGCCTATTGAGGTAAGGTTAGGGAATGGTTAAGTTTAGGGTGAGGTTAAGGTTAGGGTTAAGGTTAGGTAACATGGATTCTTTTGTTTTCTAGTCACCACGAGGTTAGCTGTTCACAACTGTGTGAGTGTATGTGTGTGAATGTGTGATACTGAGGTCATATTTCGACTTGGACGACAGCTGCACTATAAATCACTCACAATACGTTCCTCTGATGGTTAAGAAATTAAAGGCCCCAATCTCACCATAACTAAACTGGACAAACCCACAGTATTACACATTTCTATTATGACACTATAGTTTTCATGATGACATACACATAAAAATGCCTAAATGCTAAATTCCAAATTGGAGTATTTAACTTTATTTATTTAATTTTCTGAAACATGACATACAGTATAGAATGTTTGTGAGGTTTTTAAATTCATGTCACCTCCAAGCCAGCTTCATTGCTTTCCTTTGTCACTCTGCCCCTTTGATGGAAGGCTGATTTAGACAAGTACTTATCAGTCATGCAGAAAGCCAGCAGTACTCCAGACCTCATAGGGTAAGATTAGAATGCCCCTGCCCTCCAGCTAAAGTGGCCTCTGTTACTGACAGTATTTATCTGATTATACCTATGTCAACTGGACACATTCTTGGCTCCTGCAAGCTACTTATTATCTATCAGAGTTGTTGTTCTGACTGATTGATATTGGGGAGAATGGACTTCTGAACTCTGAGAGAATCTACGTAAAATCTTACCCAAAGTTCCTGTCATTCATATCAGTTTTCCGCTCTGAAATATGAGCTGCCCCTACAACCATTCTGACATTAAATAAAAGACTATGAGAAAGAAAAGAAAAAAAGTTTGGTAGCTGTCAGAAGTGTTTAGTCTCGTAGATTTCTAATTTGTGGTCAAAACAACGACAACGGAAAGAAATCGGACTCCTATTTGCCACAAAGGCCTGTTAGATGACAGGCCTGATAAAAAACGTGTTTACATTTTTAGGATGTCTTTTATCATTTAAAATTCCACCCCAGCTCCCACTGTTTTGGCAACAATTTTTCCCTTTCCCTTTAACCGATTGTTTTGTTGTGGGTTTCAGCAGACCAGAACCAGGTGCCCCCACCTTAATGCTCTCCAAACATCAATACAGGTACTTTATCTATGCAGGTTAAGGACACTGAAAACACTGTCTGATAAAAACTGGAGGAAAACAAAAACTGGTCTGTCTAGGGATTGTGTTCCAATGCTGGCAGAGTTTAGGAATCCACGGGTATATGTGACGCATATGAGTCTACTCACCGAAGATCCTTTTAGTCAGACATTGGGTGCTGATCGGACCAGCTGATTTCTATAGATGACTCTGTAGAAATAGACTATATAGAAGCTAAGTGAGTTTAGTCCTTTACGTGAATTTTTTGTATTGATTGAATATCTAGAATGGAAATTATGGTGGTAGGGAATGCATTTGTTGAATGATCAATCTATGGATTAATTTAAAATGAAAGTTATTTTACTTCACCCACCTGTCTGTAGCAAAGCACTGATTACCAACTCGCCTGGAAATAAGACACGCGTTAAACTAAACAGACTAATAAAGACCTTTTCATAAGCTGCAGTTCTTCCTTGAGTTTGCCCAGAAAAACTAAATTAAAAAGCAATCAATCACTCTTATCGGGCTAATTGTTGATCCGAGAAGTAATTGAAGTTCTAGGCATTGTGTTTTCTACATCTCTTTACCTGCAACGGAGCGGGCCCTCTGTGTGGCCTCTACTCCCTGTGCCAAGTAACCACTCATCAGATAGAGCGCAACGCTGTTTTGGCAACTGCCCTCTACCAACAGCCAAACAAACTCTCATTTAATAATAGAAAACAAGAGAGGAGCCGAGGGCCGAGGGCGTGGTGGGGGCAGATGGTAATCTGTGTGTGTGTAACAGCAGAACCTGGGCTCTTTCCAAAGAGCTCCTATAAAGGCTGCTCGATGTGGTTCACTGAGATCCCAAACAGCGTCAGTCAACGACATCGGCATTCCGGCGTGTTTCCTAGTGTCACTCAACGTTCCGGGTTGTGGGTGTTTGTGTGGGAACGTTCCGGGTTGTGGGTGTTTGTGTGAGGGCCAGTGGTGCGTGGCTTGTGTCTTTGTGTTGCTCACAGCACACTGAGCTGTCTTTTCCTGAGGTGATTACTTCAGCTGACGTGGGCTCGTTCGTTGCATTTGACCGTGGCTGGTCCCCTAGGGAGTGGCCAAGGCAGGCGGAAGCGTGTGTGAGCGCCCATGGTGTCTCCTGTTCGCAAAATGGAATCCCTTCGATCCAAAATCACCACACGTTCACCTTTATGACCCCCAAATCCCTTTTCCTAAGCAACCGTTTCCATCGGCAACTGAAACCAATGCTTTATGACAGCTCAGTATCAGACTACACTAGGATAAAAAGCAACATTGTTCCCCCGAGGCTATGGGTCAAGTAGCAGGATTATGGGACAGTTCTGTGGGGGGCGGGAGATTAGTACAGTGGAACGAGTCTGGGCCAGTCATCTATGAGTGTAGCAGGTGTGGGTGGAGCTTGCTAGGTGGGAAGATAAGAGAAAGGTGAAGAGTGAAGATACACCTTGAGAGAAGAGACAGATCTGTTTATGGTGAGTGGCTGTCCTCTGGTGTACAATGTTGAACTAGTTATTAAGACACATATCATACACTTGTGTTCAGCTAATGTTGTTAACAAGTCATTAATACACTTCTGATCAGATATTGGTCCTCACACTGCGGAATCTCTAGCATCTGACCAGTGACCGAAAGTTTTCTAGAATTCCCGAGCTAGCAATTAAACATCAAAATCCATTGTTGTGTTTCTAAGCGAAGCAAGGCTAATAGCTTCCAGGCTGTTGCTGTAAATTAAGGTTTGTTGTCACTCAATTTACCTGGTTTCATTTAAAAGAATTCCAGAAGGTTCTGGCTGTCAGGGATGTGAGCCAGCATTTGATTGATTTGCAAGTTATGTTTTTCCAATTACTTAATGTGGTGTGAATTACCACAGGGAAAACAGAAGGTTGAATGGCCCAGTTTTCAGGTCTTCCTGTGGCTGACGAAAGACAGCGTTTGCCAGGTGTGTCTTTGTTTATCATTTAGCAGTGTGACTAACAGTAAACTTATTTTCTCTCACACCCACCTACAAACAGACACGCGCACATGAGCAAACGCACACTCACTCATCCACTTAGGTCAGCTTCGCCGGGGCCTGGGATATTATGAAGCTAACAATAAAGAGGTCCATGCCAGTCCTGCCTACAAGATGTAGAGGGGAGGAGTAAGTGTGTGGGCGGAGCTCTGCCGGCTTGTGTAACCTGTGGTTCTACCCGACGCGACCGAACCCTCAGACTGCTGGAACCACGGCGTGATCCGTGTGGTATGACACGCCGCGGTCAGAGCTTCGGGATAAAGTGTTTCACATTTCATCTGACTAACTCCACCTGCTCTCAGTAAAGACACAGACACGCCCACCTTTGCATCTTCAGCCCCCCATCCTCCAAACCAACAACCCACAACAGCACAGCCTGCTCTCGTCCTGTTTCACGCTTTGCCTCCTCTTCTCCCGGCTTTCGCAACCCGAACATAAATTACACGCCGACGCCTTTAATTTGAACAAAATATGCCTGGCTGCCTCTGGCTGGAGCAATAATGAGATCAATATATATTCATTGTAGCATCACATGATTCACCAGGCAGCAGAATGTACAGTATGTCTGCGGCTGTGTTGATTTTCAGAGTTAGGCCGGGTTCCTCCGTCATACAACTAGTAATTGTCACTCTTTCATCCAGGCGCGTGTCAGTTGAACCGGTAGACACCTTTTTCATTTCTTGCCAAAGATACATAACTAAAGCTCTCCACGTCATCCACACGCCCTTCTAAATGTTTATTCTTGGGTTTTTGTGATCAACCGCAACGTTTTCATAATGAAACAGGTTTAGTAAATGTCTCACTGGGTTTGTATTCATATTTGACTAGCCGTGTTTTGGTTTTCATCAACGTTAATGTTATGAACTGGCTGTAAAATTTGCTTAACCACTGTAAACAACAATTATCATAAAGCAGTATGGTTTACATATAAACGGTGTACGTAGATAAACACCGTGCTGACATGTAGACACACAAAAAGAAATGCACACAAATGGATCCCATGTAAACGGCAGAAAATGCAAACAAAGCGTTTGGGTGGGGCGGACGAAAGCGGTGAAGCAACGTTTGAAAGCACATGGGTGTGTGAGTGAAGGAGAGTCCTGGACTTGATCCAGAAATGGGCCCAGTCAGAGGAAACGGCGCACGTTTGGCGAGAAGTGCACGCCCGCGCCTGGAAACAAGCGCACACGCAAGAATTCCTCCTTCTGGTTTTTCAGCTTAGCATCTCTCGCGACTCCCTGCATGAAGTCCAGGCCACACTTTTGCCCAGCAGCTTACCCACCACAGAGCACTGGCAGCTACCAGGAAACAGATCACATTACAGTGACAAATCAATTCCTTCCACTTGGTTTTATGAGGGATTACCCATAATCCTCAGAGTCATCTGGACGCCTGTAGTCTCAGTCCCTTAGTCCTCGCGTCTCCCATGGTGCTGAGCGGCTGGACAACTTCCTCTCATGCCAGCCAGTCAGCTGTCTTATTGGTAATTATTAGGACAGAGACATGGTAACCACACTGTAAGATTTCTTAACATTTTAGTCTCCGGGCCGTCGGTGAAAAGAAGAGCTTGTTTTGGGATAAAAAGCACTGTGGGAAAGCTACTGCTGCACATTTCTAAATACACACAATTGTATTCAGATACAATCGGGTACCAAACATGCAAACAAACAGACAGACCCACAAGAAGACGAAAATATAGAGACAAAGAACATTTTGTAAACACATCACACCCAAGGGGCTCCGTGTTCTTTTTTATTCAACAACAGGCAACAACGATGACAAACCGGTACAGGCATTTATTTGACAATATGCACTCCGTTACAATCAATCAGTTCTTCACAAAACATTTACAAAGAACTACATTCCCAGAAACGATTATCATAAAAACTAAAACGCCGGACTTAGGCTCTCTAGATCAGTGTTTCTCAAACTTTTTTCTATATTGTACCCACTTTGAATTGCCTTTTTTAGCCAAGTTTACCCTGACCAGAACAAAACATTTTTGGTAGAAAAAAAATTGTTATAAAAGGTTCAATATACAGCGCCGGCAGTGATAGTTTCACTAAACAAAACCCTTTTTTAAACAAAAACATTTAAATGCTACATTTCAAATGTTTAGATTCCATCACTTAATTTATTCATTATTATAGTATAAATATTTTAGGAATTATGCATGACATATTTTTTAATGAGCATTTTTGCAAAAATGTCATGTACCCCCTGCAGTACTCCAAAGTACCCCTAGGGGCACACATAGCCCCATTTGATAAACACTGCTCTAGATCACTTAGTAGCCAATTTGCGAGTCAGGACACAGTCTTATGATCACAACCTACAAGTCTTATTTTTCTCCCCCCTTTAGTCTTTAATGCTCCAGAGTCGGTGGTACGTTACCACAGTGTCTCCGGTTTCCAAAGCCACAGTCTCGCTCCCGTTACTCTCCATGCGCTTTGTCCAAATGAAACTCCTTACATTCGTGTCACTCACGGACAGTAAATGTACCGTAGTCTGTTCGGTCTCACTCCGGTGACTGCTGACAGAGGAGTAAGGAAAAACACATTCAGTAATGATCATCACAATATGTTGAACCCACTCACATTATTACTTCTCTGCTACGCAGGTATCGTGTGTGGTTCATATGTGGAATCCCTGACAGTTTTCTGGTCTCAGGTGGTCACCAATCGAATGGGAGCCGCCTTCGCCTGTCCAGGATTGTGAGTGGAGGAGCAATCAATAACACACAGGACACCCAAACGCTTACTTAAGGTGCCCAAAGACGGAAATGATTACTTACTTTTTTCCAGGGAGAATAGAGAGTGTTGTACAGGTGTCCTCTCTGGTCACCTCGTAGATGTAACAGCTCGTCGACTCGTCTTGTTCTTCACACCAATTTGCTATTCCGGTATCTAACAAAGTACCACAGGTAAACACAAACTCCTCTCTCTTCTTTCTCTGTGTCCCCTTGACTATTCTCTGTCTGTGTTCATCTCTCCATCAATGTCTCTCCTTTCTGTCTCATTTAGAATAATCCGGGCACAATTACCGGCCTAACACCGTTCGCCCTGACCAAGTGAAAAACCCTCTCTTAAACAATCCCACTGCCACCATTCTCAGAGGAAAGCAATCTGTTGATAATTTGCCACAGCAGCTGTCTCCTTGCCTACCAAGTCCATGCCAATTATTTGGTAAATTAACCTGCAATACACTCAACGCAGCACAAATAGCAATACACATAATAAAAGCGCACTATTAAAAAAGAGAAACTCAAACATGATACATTTCACACACTGCAAAGCACACTGACATACAAAGAAGTGAAATCAATGCAGGCATTACATATTGGTAGGGGCAGGTTTGGGCAACTATAGGTCTTGGGCATCCCAAAAAGTGTCCCTTTTGTGACACATATTTACACAAACAATATAGAAAACACCCTTCTGCTGATGAACGTGATTGAATATGAACTTGTTCCTTTTGACAACAGCAGCGTAATGAATTGTAGTTGCTTCACAACCAGTGGGGGGATAATTGTTTTGTACTGGTCCGAGCTGTGCAGCTGACAGTAAGCTGCCTCGGATCGAGGGTGGAAGCAGGCTGTTAGATGGGCTCTCAGCGGGGGGGACAATAGAACTGCAGACCGGAGCCGTTCCTCCGGCAGGAGAACAAATCTTCCCTGTCAGAAAAAGGCAGCACAGAAAACTTCATCCGCCTCGGGCTCTGACAGAACACTCCTAACGGCTGTGACTTCTGGCCCAGGCTTGTGGAAAAATAACAAGGTCTGTTCCAGTCATGACGTTTCCTACGCGGCCTCGCATGAGTGAGTCTGAATCGGGCCTGAAATTGGACTTTAAGAAATGTGAGGGAAAAAAACTGAATGATATTTTGGACTAATAGAGCTGTGGACCTGAGTTGGTAGATGGATTAATGGTTTTGTAATTACGCTGAGTGGAACAGGTGGTTGTCTATGAGTGTGGATGGGAACAAAATGCCATGAGGGAACCAAGTTGATCATGTCGTTCTCCAAGGGGAAAGACGAATGCCCACACCACATTTGCAATTGAGATGGCTGTGTGTTGAGGCTCCAGCGAGGCCGTGTGGAATTAAGAGCATAAAGAAACGTTTACAGAGAGGTTGGTTTTGGCAGGTGGATCTTAGTGGACTCAGAGCCATTTGAAGGTAGCACAAATTAATTTGCGAACATCCGACTCAAATCTATTGCATGATTAATGACGGAGTAATTTCATGGTCAGTGAGTCAATTTTCTCTCTGAAAATGAGATCTATTCCCGATGCTAGTTGGCAAAATATATCACTTCGTTTAAAGACTTTTGAAAACTTGACACATTTTCCACGGCACCTTTTCTCTCACTCTCTTTCTCAGTATCAGGTTGCGCCCAAGGCACGAGCCGCAAGAGAAATTCCAAAGTTCACGGCAGCGAGAACCCGTTATTAAAACAGCAGAGTAGGAGGGCCGGCGTGAACGTCAAAGCTGCGTAGCGAACAAAAACAATACACAGTTAATCAAGCGGAACCGCTGACATTTTCATGACTTCCCCGTTCAAAAATAGGAGGAAATATGAAGGGCTGTTGTTACACCTCAGAATGCTGCTCCAATGAAAACAGGAGGGTAAGAATCCAAGCCTGGAGTGAGTAACACTATGGGGAAACGTGTCAGTGTGACTGGGGGACAGAGGAAGTGTTCATTGAGCACGAGGCACTTGGTTTAAGTGGGGGTGGGAACATGAGATAAAATCACTCAGTGACTTCCTTTTTCAACAACCAATCAGATCCTGAGCTTGCTCCCATAGCGTAGACCCTGCGCATCCACTTCAGCTTAAATGCACTTGGATAGTCATTTCAGTACTGAAATAGGAAGTCACAGTCATCAATGTGTGTATGACCTACAGTATAGCTAATTTGCTTGGCTAATCTTGTTTCTTTGTCCACACAATAAAAACTCTTGTTTCCTTTCTCTGTAAATTAATTCCTTTGAAGGCATGATATGAGGTAGAGTCTGAAGCGTGACATGAGGTAGAGTCTGAAG